>PVKC010039964.1:0-12430 GCA_004027635.1 Crocidura indochinensis | reverse complement strand
TAAATTTCCTGTATTTGTTGGACTCTCTTAGAGTAGATCTGTCAGTTTTTCCTTTAAGACCGGGTTATCATCTGTGAAGTTTCTGAGCTGTTGTTTATCCATGAAGCTATGTATTTGTCCTTCAAATCTGAACGTGAGTCGGGCAGGGAGCAGTGTTCTAGGTGAGGCATTCATTTCATTTAGTCTTGTCACAATATCCCACCACTGCTTTCTGACCTTGAGTGTTTCTGGTGACAGGTCTGCTGTAAATTTCACGGATGCTCCCTAGAATAATGTAATTTCCCTTTTTGATCTTGCTGATTGCAGAATTCTATCTCTATCTGTGGGATTCATCATTGTAACTATGATGTGTCTTGGGGTGTTTCTCCTGGGGTCTTTTTTAGCTGGTACTCTTCTTGCATGCAGGATTTGATCATATGTTTTCTTTAGCTCTGGTAGTTTCTCTGTGATGATGTTCTTGACTATTGGTTCTTTGTGGAGATTTTCTTCTTGGGTCTCTGGGACTCCAATGATTCTAAAGTTGTTTCTGTTGAACTTATCAAAGACTTCTATTTTCATCTGCTCATATTCTTTGAGTAATTTTTCCATTGTCTGCTCATTTGATTTAAGGGTTATTTCCAATCTATTCTGCTTTATGAAGTTGTTACGCATCTCCTATTCCAGCGCACCAATTCTATTCTCAGCTGCTGTTAACCTGTTGTGAAGCTCTTCCATTGTGGTCTTCAATTTGTCTACTGAGTTTTTCAAACCTGTTATTTCACCTGATATTTCAGTTTGGAGTTTTCTGATTTCTATCTTTATAATCTCTTGATTTTTATTAGTGTTCTGATCTATACTTTCTTTGAGTTCTGTGAGCATCCTCACTATTTCTTCTCTAAACCCCATTTCTGAAAGTCTGCTTAGGTTGTTGGCCATTGTTGGGTCATCAGAGTTTCCATCTTCGTTCTCTATGGGTGATGTTGCTCTGCGTAGTTTCCTCATTGTCACGCTTGTGCAGTGGGTTTTTCTACGTGTTGTGGTGGTATTCATTGGGTAGGTGGAGTGCGCGGCCGCTCCACTGCTTCGACCACTTTTAGGTGGGATTAAGGAGCCCAGCAGAGTCAGCTTTATCCGCAACTATGACCCGGAAGGACTCACTTCAGCCGAGGCAAGCCATCAGGGGACGAAGGCCAAAGAAGATCAAAATTCCCAAGTTGAAGCAAGCTGGGGGAAGCCCCCAAATGTCTGCCGAGCTTCAGAAGCCCAGCAGAGTCTGTCTTATCCACAACTCCGGCCCAAAAGACACACCTCAGCTGAGGCACGCCCTCTGGGGATTATTTCCGGAGAGGATCACAGTTCCCAGGTTGAAGCAAGCCAGGCTAGCCTCAAAATGTCTGCCGAGCCCAAGGGGCCCAACAGAGTCAGCTTTATCCGCAACTACGACCCGGAAGGACTCACCTCAGCCGAGGCAAGCCGTCAGGGGAAGAAGGCCAAAGAAGATCAAAGTTCCCAAGTTGAAGCAAGCTGGGGGATGCCCCCAAATGTCTGCCGAGCTTCAGGGGCCCAGCAGAGTCTGTCCCATCCACAACTCCGGCCCAAAAGACACACCTCAGCCGAGGCACGTCCTCTGGGGACTATTTCTGGAGAGGATCACAGTTCCCAGATTGAAGCAAGCCAGGCTAGCCTCAAAATGTCTGCCGAGCCCAAGGGGCCCAACAGAGTCAGCTTTATCCACAGCTACGACCCGGAAGGACTCACCTCAGCCGAGGTAAGCCATCAGAGGATGAAGGCCCAAGAAGATCAAAGTTTCCAAGTTGAAGCAAGCTGGGGGAATCCCCCAAATGTATGCCAAGCTTCAGGGGCCCAGCAGAGTCTGTCTTATCCACAACTCCGGCCCAAAAGACACACCTCATTTTCACATGTTAAAGCCCAACATAAACCCTTATTCATTCTTTTCTTTAATTAATTAATTTATTTTTTTAAATCTTGAAGCACCATGATTACAAACATGATTGTAGTTGGGTTTTAGTCATAAACAGAACACCACCTTCACCAGTGCAACATTCCCACCACCAATGCCACCCTCCTCCCTCACCCCTATCAGTATTTAAAACAGGCATTCTAACTTCTCTCATCTTTAACATTGTCATGATAGTTGTTAGTGTAACTATTTTCCTATGAGTATTCACCACTCTTCATGGTGAGCTTCAGATTGTGAGCTGGCCCTTCCTTCCCGTAAATCTATTGTCTCTGGGCCTTATTACAATAATGTCTTTATTTTTTCTTAAAACTCGTAGATGAGTGATACTATTCTGTGTCTATCTCTCTCCCTCTGACCTATTTCACTCAGCATAATAGAGTCCATGTATTTCCACTTATAGGAAAATTTTATGATTTCATCTCTCCTGATGGTTGTATAATATTCCATTGTGTATATGTACCACCGTTTCTTAAGCCAATCATCTGTTGAAGGGCATCTTGGTTGTTTCCAGAGTCTGGCTATTGTAAACAGCGCTGCAATGTATATAGGTGTGAGGAAGAGATTTCTGAATTGTATTTTTGTATTCCTAGGGTATATCTCTAGAAGTGGTATAGCTGGATCATATGGGAGCTTAATTTCCTGTTTTTTGAAGAATCTCCATTTTGTTTTCCATAAAGACTGGACTAGATGGCATTCCCACCAGCAGTGAATGAGAGTTTCTTTCTCTCCACATCTTCACCGGACTGATTGTTCTTGTTCTTTGTGATGTGTGCCAGTTTCTGTGGTGTGAGATGATACCTCATAGTTGTTTTGATTTGCATCTCCCTGATGATTAATGTTGGGAGCATTTTTTCATGTGTCTTTTGACCATTTGTATTTCTTCCTTGACAAAGTGTCTGTTCATTCTTCTTTGAGGAAGTGTCTATTCATTTCTTCTCCCCATTATTTGATTGGGCTATATTTTTTCTTGTTAAGTTTGTCAGTACCTTGTATAATTTCGATATTAGCCCCTTGTCTGATAGGTATTGGGTGAATAGTATCTCCCATTCTGTGGGTGGCTTTTTTTTTTTCGGTTTTTGGGCCACACCTGGTGACGCTGAGGGGTTACTCCTGGCTATTCGCTCAGAAGTCGCTCCTGACAGACACAGGGGACCATGTGGGGAACCAGGGGATCGAACCGCAGTCTGTCCTAGGTTAGTGCAGGCAAGGCAGGCACCTTACCTCCAGCGCCACTGCCTGGCCCCCCTGTGGGTGGCTTTTGTATCCTAGACACTATTTCCTTTGAGGTATAGAAGCTTCTCAACTTAATATAGTCCCATCTATTATTTACTGTTATTTATCTCTGCTACCACTTATTTGAAAAGTGCTTTTTCCTCCTTGAAGATGCCTTTAGTCTCAATGTCATGTATTGTTTTGGTTACGTGTTGTTCTGTATACCTTATGGTTTAAGGCCTGATATCAAGGTCTTTAATCCATTCGGGTTTGATCTTTGTGCATGGTGTTAGATGGGGGTCTGAGTTCTTTTTTTTTTTTTTTTTGCAAGTGGCTAACCAGTTTTCCCAACACCACTTGTTGAAGAGACTTTCTTTTCTCTATTTTGCATTTTCTGCCCCTTTATCAAAGATGAGTTGTCTGTACACCTGAGGAACATTTTTGAATACTCAAGTCTATTTCACTGATCTGATGATCTGTCTTTATTCCAAAACTGTGTTATTTTTAATAACTATTGTTTTGTAATACAATTTAAAATTCAGGAAAGTAATGCCTCCCGTATTCCTTTTCACAAGGGTTGCTTTAGCTATTCGTGGGTGTTTATTTTTCCAAATGAATTTCAGGAGTGTGTGATTCACTTCTTTGAAGAATGTCATGGGTATCTTTAGAGGGATTGCATTCAATCTGTACAATGCTTTGGGGAATATTGCCATTTTAATGATGTTAATCTTGCCAATTCATGAGCAGATTATGTGTCTCCATTTCCTGTGTCCTCTCTTATTTCTTGAGGCAGGCTTTTGTAGTTTTCTTTGTATAGTTTCTTCACCTCTTTAATTAAGTTGTCTCCAAGATATTTGAGTTTATGTGGCACTAGTGTGAATGGGATTGCTATTTTAATGTCCATTTCTTCTCTATCATTATTGGTGTATAATAAGACCACTGATTTTTGCATGTTAATTTTGTAGCCTGCCACTTTGTTATGTGAATCTATTATTTCTAGAAGCTTTTTGGCAGAGTCTTTAGCAATTTCTAAATATTGTATCATGTCATCTGCAGTGAGAGCTTGACTTATTCCTTACCTATCTAAATTCCCTTGATATCTTTTTCTTGCCTGATCCCTAGAGCAAGTACTTCTAGTACTATGTTAAATAGGAGTGGTAAGAGAGGGCAGCCTTTTCTTGTACCAGATTTTTGAGGAAAGTCTTTTAATTTATCTCTATTGAGACTATTTATCTTGGCTTGTCAGATGGCCTTGACTATATTGAGAAAAGTTCCTTTCATTCCCATCTTGATAAGGGTTTTTATCAAGAATAGGTGTTGGAGCCAAGGAGATAGCATGGAGATAAGGCGTTTACCTTTCATGCAAAAGGTCATCTGTTTGAATCCCGGCGCCCCATATGGTCCCCCGTGCCTGCCAGGAGCAATTTCTGAGCATGGAGCCAGGAGTAACCCCTGAGCACTGCCGGGCGTGACCCAAAAACCACACACACACACACAAAAAAGAATAGATGTTGATCATATGGTTTTTCTTTTTCTTTTTATTGATATGGTATATTTTGTTGCTTGATTTGTGGATGTTAAACCATCCTTGCTTTCCTGGAATGAAATCTACTTGGTCGTCGTGTTGAATGACCTTCTTGATGAAGCATTGGGTTCTATTTGCCAGAATATTGTTGAGGATCTTTGCATCTGTGTACATCAGGGATATTGGTCTGTAATTTTCTTTTTTGGCAGCATCTCTGTCTGTTTTTGGTATCAAGGAGATGTTAGCTTCCTAAAATATATTTGGAAGTGTTTCTATTTCTTCAATTTCATGAAAGAGCTGGACAATGATTGATAGTAGTTCCTTTGAACGGTTTGAAAGAATTAATCAGTGAACCCATCTGGGCCTGGGCTTTTGTTTTTCGGAAGACTTTTGATTACCATTTTAATATCCTAATATGCAGTGGTCCTCAAACTATGGCCCGCGGGCCACATATTGTATTTGTTCCACATATTGTATTTGTTCACATCAAAATAAGATATATGCAGTGTGCATAGGAATTTGTTCGTAATTTTTGTTTTTACTATAGTCTGGCCCTCCAATGGTCTGAGGAACAGTGAACTGGGCCCCTGTTTAAAAAGTTTGAGGACCCCTGCCTCAAAGTGATGGGGCTATTTGATATGCTACCTCATCCTTATTCAACTGTAGAATGTTATAAGATTCCAAGAATTTATCCATTTCTTCCAGGTTCTCATGTTTCGTGGCATAGAGTTTTTCAAAATAGTCTCTGATTACCCTTTGAATCTCTGCAATATCTGTAGTGATCTCCCCTTTTCATTTCTAAATTGGTATACCAAGTTTCTTTCTCTCCCTTTCTTTGTGAGATTTGCCAGTGTTTTATTAATCTTGTTTATTCTTTCAAAGAGCCAACATTTGCTTTTGTTGATTCTATGGGTTGCTTTATTGATTCCCACTTTATTGATTTTTGCTCTAAGCTTTGTTATTCCCTTCTGCCTACCTATTTTTGGTTCCTTTTGTTGATCATTTTCTATTTTTATAAGCTGTGTCATTATTTTTGTAGGCCCCTTCTTCCTTCCTTATGTGTGCTTGCAACACTATAAAATTTCCTCTCAGTAATGCTTTTGTTATTCATACATTCTGATAATTTGTTTCTTCATTGTCATTTTTTCAGGAATGTTTTGATTTCCTCTTTAATTTCATCTCTTACCCACTAGTTGTTCAGTAGTAAGCTGTTTACTTTCCAGGTGTTAAAGTTTTTCTTCTGTGTCCCTTTGTAATTCACGTCTAATTCCAGTGCTTTGTATCAGCGAAAATAAATGCATGATTTCTATCCTCTTAATCTTATGGAGGTATGTTTTATGGACCAACATGTGCTCTATCCTGGAGAATAACCCATGTGCATTGGAATAGTATATGTATTCAGTTTTCTGGGAATGGAGTGCCATTTATATATATACATATATACATATATATGGCATATAAATGTGTATATATACATACATATATATTATACATTCGTTCACTTTTTTCCATTTTTCCTTTCAGAGGTGGTATATTTTGTTGGATTTCAATCTGGTTGATCTATCAAGGGGTGACAGGGCAGTGCTGAGGTTTCCCACCACAACTGTATTAAATATTTTGCTCTGCCCTCATTGGGTGAGTATATGTTTAGGAATGTGATTTCTCCTATTGTACATATCCTTTAAATAGTACAGAATGTCAATCTTTGTCCCTTAAAACTTTTCTGAGTCTAAAGTTTGTGTCATATAAATTAGTATGGCCACTCCAGCTATTTTAGATGTTGTTTGGAGGATGATTTTCCTCCAACCTTTGATTTTGAATCTGTTTATTCTGACTATTCATTGGATTCAGTTTTTGATCCATTTACCACTCTGTCTCTTTACTGGTGCATTTAGTCCATTGATTTTGAGAAAAATAATTGCCATGAGATTTAGTGCCATCTTTATGTAGAAGTTTTTTGTGTCTGTTAGTTTTTCTTGTCTTAAAGTAGACCTTTCCGTTTTTCTTTTAAGGCTGTTTTTGAGTCTTTAAAGTTTCTGAGTTGTTGTTTATCCGTGAAGCTATATATACTTCCTTCAAACCTGAAAGTGAGTCTGACTGGGGCCAGTATTCTAGGCAAATCATTCATTTCATTGAGTTTTGTCACAATGCCCCATCACTGCCTTCTGACCTTGAGGGTTTCTTGTGACCAATTCCTTGTAAATATTAAGGGTGCTCCTTTGAATGCAATTTCCCCCTTTTATCTTGCTGCTTTCAGTATTCTATCCCTATCTGTGGGTTTCATCATTGTGACTAGGGTATGTCTAGAAGTGCTTTTCAGATTTTTTTAGGTGATACTCTTTTGGCATGCAGAATTTGGTTGCATGCAGTCATTATTTCTGGGAGTTTCTCTTCAATAATATTCTTGATTGCTGAGTCTTCCTGGGGATTTGCTTCCTGGTTCTCTGGGACCCCAATGATTCTTATGTTGTTTCTGTTGAATTTGTCAAGGACTCTATTTTCATCTGTTCATATTCTTTGTGTAATTTTTCCATTGTCCAATAATCTGCTTTAAGTCTTTTTTCCAATCTCTTCTGATATATGGAATTATTACGCACCTCATCTTCCAGTTCACTGATTCTATCCTCAGCCACTGTTACCTTTTTGAGAGGCTTCCCATTAAGATTTTCAATTCTTCTGCTGAGTATTTAAGACCTGTTATTTCAGTTTGGTATTTTCTGATTTCTGTCTTCATATCCTCTTGATTCTTATTTGTGTTCTGTTCAACTTGATCTATGCTTTCTTTGAGTTCTATGAACATTCTCCATATTTCTTCTCTAAACTCCATATCTGAGAGACTAAGAGATAGTTGGCAGTTTCCAGGTCATCATAGTTGCCATTCTAGTCTCTATGCCTGGTGTTGGCGTGTTGTTTCTTCACTGTCATGCTTGTAATGTTGATATTTCTACATTTTGTAGTGGTGTTCATTGATTAAAAGATGCACGCAGCAGCTTTGCTTTATGGCCGCACTCCTCTGGCCCCAACCATTGTGGGTGTGACGCTCACTTCTGAAGTAGAAGAACTCCCAGGGAACAATGGTGGAGAGGATCTAAATCCCAGGCTGCAGAACAGTGGAGAGGAGGCCAAGTCGTCTGCTGTGTTTTGGGTCACACAGCAGAAACCAGCCTCACAGTCTGTCGGTGGTGCTGCTCATCTCTGAGATGAGAAAACAAGCCCTCAGGGATCAATGGTGGAGAGGACCTAAATCCCAGGCTACAGGACAGCAGAGAGGAGGCCCAAGACATCTGCTGTGTTTCAGGTCACACAGCAGAATCCTATTTATTTCATTTTCTTTTCTTTCTTCTTTTTAATTTTATTTTATACTCATAATTTCTAGACAGGGCTTCCCACCCACTTTTTTTTACAGTATTGTAGAACATAAATATCTTGTTCTGCCGCATATATTGATGTCTTTCTACAAACTGAGATAAACTGGATGGGACTCAGGGACCAAGCAGTCTCAGGAGCATTGAGAGGAAATAAAATATGGTCAAACCTAAAAACCCAAACTAAAGTCAACTGCAATAGAATCAAGAGACTCAAACTACAACAAAAGGGACCTGTTACATTAGTAGCCCAGAGGGTTCAAGTGTATGGATGTATGGGAGGCATTCTGGGAAGCGAACCGAGGGAAGTCAACATTGATGTTTTGAATTCCCCTAATTTACTGTCACTATGTACCTTAAATTTAACTGTGAAAGGGCCAGAGAGATAGCATGGAGGTAAGGTGTTTACCTTGCATGCAGAAGGTCGGTGGTTTGAATCCCGGCATTTTATATGGTCCCCTGAGCCTGCCAGGAGCTATTTCTGAACTTAGAGCCAGGAGTAATCCTCTGAGATCTGCCAATTGTGACCCAAAAAAAAAACAAAAAAAAATTAACTGTGAAATACTTGTAATTCACATTGGTCTCAATAAAACTCATATATATACATATATATGTATATATGTGTGTATATATATATATGAAATATATTATTTCATACCTCTGGTGGAGTTTCCTTCCTGATACTTTTAGTTAAGTTATTGAACATGAAAATGTTTGGAAAATTAAGATTATAGTTATTAAGTAAGAAAAATGCGTTACTATCAAGGTGACCTCTAATGTGCTAAATGAATTATATTTTAATAGATTATATTATCAGAACCAAGATAGAGGAAAATAGAGGGATAGAATGTTGAACATTAACAAACTGTTTTTTTATTATATTAGCTTTACACTTAAATAACAGACCACTAGAAGGTGTGCACGGTTAATTAAAGAATATTCTCTGCTTGATGTGGTTCATCATCCTCATTGATACAAGTGGCTCACTTGTACAGACTTGCTCCTGCTCTAATTATTAATTAACTTCAATAAGTGGAAACACTGTTTTTTGTTTTGTTTTTTTTTTTTTTTTTGGTTTTTTGGGCCACACCCGGTGACGCTCAGGGGTTACTCCTGGCTATTCGCTCAGAAGTCGCTCCTGGCAGGCACGGGGGACCATATGGAGAACCGGGGGATCGAACCGCGGTTCATCCTAGGTTAGCGCAGGCACCTTATCTCCAGCGCCACCGCCCGGCCCCCTGTTTTCAAAACCTATTTTCCACAATGTTCTCTTCAAAATCAATTTTTCCATTGAAATTTTCTGAAAAGAGTTTTGGATGTCTGCATTTTAGGGACTTTCTGAACTAGTTTACTATGTACATTTGAAGTTATTGTCTTTTGTCATCTGATAGCTGAAATTTCTGAATACCTTTCACTTGGACTCACAGTGCAGGTATTTTTGTTTAAGAAAATATTACCTAAGGAATACAGATACACCTCGCTTAACAACCAAGTTCCATTTGGTCATTTAGCAAATTGGTCATTAAGTGAGGAACTGCATGTACTGTGTACAGTAGAACAGTATATGCATAGTGCTTGACAATACAATATTCTGAATAAGTAAAATAATGAGAAAGATCAAACTGAAAACTTCCACTTGTTTTAATTTGCATAGGTTGTATAATTTACACACAGTGCTGCAATGTATTACAGAACATAAAGTTAGTAAAGTAGGTACATTAAAGCAGCAAAAACCATAATACTGTACTGTAGAGTGTACAAGATGGTAAAAGGTTATTTAAAATAAAATAAAATAATGGTGAAGAGATGGTCGTAAGCGTGAGCGGTCGCTAAACAGGTAGGTCATTAAGCGAGGAGTATCGGTATAACCTACTTTGCGGTAAACTTGAATTTTTTTACATCAGTGTTAGATTCACCAAAAAACTGGATAGGATGGATTGGGTGAGTAAAAAAAAAGCTGGATTTGTATTACCAAGTTCTAAGTTCTTTTATCCTCAACTTTTTCCTACTCTTAACATGTTATGGATATTATATGTTTTATTACAATTGGTGAGCCAATGTTAATACATTATGTATCAACTATGGCTTACATTCTGTTTGCTTTAATTTTTGTCTAATGTCCTCACTCAGAATACCATGCTGCCTTGTTTTCCATATATCCTTAGACTTTGACTTTGACTTAGACTTTCCTTGTATTTTGATGACCTGATAGTTCTGAGAAGTACTAGTCATGATAACTCAGTATTATAAATTTTCAGTTAATTTTTGTATTTTAATATTTTTTCAAACTATTATAATAATTGTGATAGTCTGAGAAATATAGCTTATCTATTGCTCTTGCAAGCACTGGTTTTTGTTTTTCATTTATTTTTTAATCATAGGTGCCAGGTTTAATTATGAGATGGTTAACAATACTGTTAACCATACCTCACAACCTTTCACCAGAGAGCCCACTTTCCCCCAGTAGTGTTCTCAGAAAACCTCCAAACACCAATTTCCCTCACCATGTAAGCATAGTTATATATATAAAAAAAACTTGACTTTTGATTCACATTTGAAAAAAATCTTCATTGGCTATTTGTTATCCTCTTACTATGTTTCTTTTTAAAGCCACACATGGAAAGATATATTTTCATTGTGAGGTAGGGATACCTATACACATATAAATGACTAGAGCTAATTTCATGGCATTCTACAAATTTTTAAGTCAATGATAAGCTGATGAAGCAATTTTCTTTTTCAAAAACTCTTGCTGATTCAGTGGGTAGTGTGTTTGCCTTGCATACTTGCTGACCTGAGTGTATTCCTTCCATACCATAATGTTCCCCAGGCATTTCAGGAGGAGTGATCTCTGAGCACAGTCAGGAGCAATCCTTGGGCACCACAAAGCAGAAAGTGCTTCTATTTTTCTCGTTTGAATTTATATACATTTTACAAATTAATATTAGAAATAATTACATGCTAATGCATTTTAAAATTACTGTAAAATAAGTAAATCCTATAAATGTACATTTTAGTGAGAGTAAAGCAATTATGAAAATTTTGCTTTTTTTTAACTTTTCTTGATTGAGATTCTATGATATATAGTACTGTTAATAATAGTTTCTCATGCATATAATTCCAATACCACAACCCATCACCAGTGTACCTCCCTTCCTCAAGGATCCGAAAGCCTCTCACTTTCAGTACCCCTAACTTAAATGTATGGATCAGTTCTCCCATTGTGTTGCCTTTGATTCTCTGTTGTCACCTTGCTGTGTATCTTTAAGTTTCTAGTATGATAGGGACTGTATGTATCTATTACTGTATCTATCCCTTTCCTTTTGACTGACATCATACACAATATCCTCTAGATTCATCTCAGTTGCTACGAGTAGTATGATTTTTTGTTCTTTCTTAGCACTTCATAATATTCCATAATGTACTCTTGTTTTGTGTTTTCATACTACAAAAAAATTAAGAAAATTTTAAGTGGCTAATCTGAATAAGATATAAAAGTATGTTTTATCCAAAGAAATGAATTATTGTATTTATATTATAAAATATTATTAAGTACTGCTTAATTGTCTGAATTCATAAATAAAATACTATAATAAAATATCTAGATATGGATAAAATATGATCAAATATAGAAATTTGTATAAATAAAATGTTAATTTCATTTAAAATGTATAAAATTCTTTAATAAAATACAATTGAATGTTCATCTTAATTCATAGAGGGCAATCTATAAATGGAATGTGCCATACTCAATACCACATGCTGGGAATTTTGTCTTACTTCATAAAGAAAAACTGTATAACTGTAAAACTGGTTATAAGAAAAACTTGTAAAACTGGTTTTAAGAATATGATTTTCCTAGACTGTTGTTTGCCTGTCACTGAAGTTCTGTATTTTTCCTTCAAATCTGAATGACAGTCTACCTGGATAAAATATTCTCTGTGCGGTGTTGAATTTATTGAGTTTTTGTACTATTTCCCTTTATTCTCTTCTGGCTTGTTAGGTCACTTTTGATAGACCTACTGTAAATCTTATGGGATGTCCTTTGTATGTAAGTTTTGTTTAAATTTTGCTGCTTTAGTATTTGGGATTTTGTATAGTCTTGTTTTTAATGGCCTTTGGTTTTTGTCATTCTGAACATATGTCTCAGAGTTTTCTTTTTTTATTAATATCTTTATTTAAACCCCTTGATTAAAAATATGACTATAGGGACCCGGGAGATAGCATGGAGGTAAGGCGTTTGCCTTTCATGCAAAAGGTCATCGGTTCGAATCCCGGTGCCCCATATGGTCCCCCGTGCCTGCCAGGAGCAATTTCTGAGCATGGAGCCAGGAGTAACCCTGAGCACTGCCGGGAGATCGGAAGAGC
>PVKC010039963.1:0-12423 GCA_004027635.1 Crocidura indochinensis | reverse complement strand
GGAGATCAATTATCAGTTTTTTGAGTAAGCTCCATATTGTTTTCCAGAAAGGCTGGAATAAACGGCATTCCCACCAGCACTGAATGAATCCTTTCTCCCCACATTCACACACTGATTGTGTGTGAAAGATATATATATATATATATATATATATATATATATATATATATATATATATATATATATATATATATATATATATATAAAGAGAGAGATGTATCAGTCTCTGGTATGAGGTGGAGGTGGTAGCTCATTGTTTTGATTTGTATCTCCCTTACAATTAGTGATGTGTAGCATTTTAATGTGGCTTTTGACTATTTGAATTTCTTCTTTGAATTACTTCTCTCTGCTTTTTGATGGGATTAGGTGTTTTTTTTCCCCTGTTAAATTGTGCTGTCAGTATCTTGCATATCTTAGATATTATATTGATCCCTTATTGATGGGTATTAGGTAAATAATTTCTCCCATTCTGTGGTGGTCTTTGCATCCTAGTCACTATTTTCTTTGAGGTACTGAAGCTTCTCAGCTTAATATAGTCCCGTTGGTTTATCTTTATTAATTTCTGCTCCAAGCTTTGTTATTTCCTTCTGCCTAACTATTTCTATTTTTTCCTTTTGTTGATCATTTTCTAATTTTATAAGCAGTGTCATTAAGTTATTTTTGTAGGTCCTTTATTTCTTCCTATTCTGTGCTTGCAAACCTATAAATTTTCCTTGGTACCGTTTTTGCTGTGTCCCACAAATTTTGATAATTTGTGTCTTCATTTACATTTGTTTCCAGTAATATTTTGATTTCCTCTTTGATTTCATTTCTGACCCACTGAATTTTCAGTAGTGAACTGTTTCATTTCCAAGATTCAAAGTTTTTCTTCTCTGTTCCTTTGTAGCTCACTTCTTTTGTTTGTTTTTTGTGTTTTGGAGGGCACACCCATTTGACACTCAGGGGTTACTCCTGGCTATGGGTTCAGAAAATTTTCCTGGCTTGGGGGGACTATATGGAATGCCGGGGGGGATCGAACAGCAGTCCTTCCTAGGTTAGCACTTGCAAGGCAGACGCCTTACCTCTATCACCACTGCTCCAACCCCTGTAGTTCACGTCTAATTTCAGTGATTTGTGATCTGAGAAGGTAGACTATACAATTTCTATCTTCTTGATTTTATGGAGCTATGTTTTATGGGCCTGCATGTGGTCTATCCTGGCGAATGATCCATGTGCATTGGAGAGAATGTGTATCCAGTTTTTTGGGAATGGAGCGCCATATATACCTAGTTCACTTTCTTCCATTTCTCCTTTCAGAGCTAGTATATTCTTGTTGGGTTTCAGCCTGAATGACCTATTAAGGGGTGACAGGGTGATGTTGAGGTCTTCCACTATTATTGTGTTGCTATTGATGTCTTCTTTAAATTTTTCAACAATTGCATTAAATATTTTGTTGGTTTTTCATTGGGTGCATATATTAGAAGTGAGATATTTTTCCTGTTGTACATATCCTTTGATTATTTCAAATGCCTGTCTTTGTCCCTTATAGCTTTTCTGAGTATAAAGTTTCTGTCATCTGATATTAATATAACCACTCCAGCTTTTTTGAGGGAGTTATTTGGTTGGATGATTGTCCTAAACCTTTGATTTTTGAGTCTATGTTTTTTCTGAATATTCAGATGCATTTCTTGTAGGAAAAAGAATGCTGGGTTTAGTCATTTGATTCATTTTACCACCCTGTGTGTGTCTCTCTGTCTCTCTCTCTCTTTTTTTTTTTTTTTTTTTTTTTTTTTTTTTTTTTTTTTTTTTTTTTTTTTTTGGTTTTTGGGTCACACCCGGCAGTCCTCAGGGGTTACTCCTGGCTCCATGCTCAGAAATTGCTCTTGGCAGGCACGGGGGAATATATGGGGCACCGGGATTCAAACCTTTTGCATGAAAGGCAAATGCCTTACCTCCATGCTATCTCCCGGGCCCCAACACCCTGTGTCTCTTACCTAGCACATTTAGTCCATTGATGTTGAGAGAGATAATTGTCATGGAATTTAGTGCTATCTTTATGTAGGACTTTATGTGTCTCTTGATCTGTCTTGTATTAAAGCAGACCTTTTCTGTTTTTCTTGTAAGGCTGTAAAGTTTCTGAGCTGTTGTTTATCTATGAAGCTATGTATACTTCCCTCAAACCTGAATGTGAGTTTGGGTGGGTGCAGTATTCTAGGCGAAGCATTCATTTCATTGAGTTTTGTCACTATATCCCACCACTGCTTCTGGCCTTGAGTATTCCTTGTAACACTGTCTGCTGTAAATCTTAAAGATGTTCCTCTGAATGTAATTTCCCTTTTGATCTTGCTGCTTTTAGTATTCAATCTCTATCTGTGGGATTCTACATTATGACTAGGATGTGTCTTGGGATGCTTTTCTTTGGGTCTCTTTTAGTTGGTACTCTTCAGGCATGCAGGATTTGGTTGTATGTACTCTTTAGTTCTGGGAGTTTCTTTGCAATGTAATACTTGATTGTTGATTCTTCTTGGAAATTTTCTTTCTTTTTTTTAGCTTATTTTCTTTTATTTACTGATAATATGAGTGCAGTCTCTCACTTAAAACTTTCTAGTAGTTCTTGATTTTGCTTTTTAAAATTTTTTAAATTTTTTCATTTTTAATTATGAGAACAAAGATGCAAAGAAAGAGGATAATGTAAAGTTACAGTGGAAGGACAATCACCCATAAACAGAATTCACATAAGTCCCCTTGCTGATATCTTAACATTGAACTTTCAGCCAAAGAATATTAAGAAAAATAAAACAGAACCCATGTATAATTACTTTGTCCCTCAAGTCCCCAGATTGTGATACATATTTCCTAGCAGCACATCAAGCATTCTAAAGCCATAAAACTTACGTAAATAAATATTGAAGGCATAGTACTTTTTTACATTTCCATGCATATGCATATTATTTTAAGTTAGCCTCAAAAGTGGGTGTTTCTTTGTAAGGATAAGAGTCAAAGGAGCACTGTAAAAATGGCGTTAGAGTGACAATTGTTTGCATGGCCCACCAAAATATGGGGGACATGGAAAGGAAAATCCTCGGCCTAAATACAAGGGGACCAAACCCCTGAAGTTTCCTGGCATAAGACCAGCTCTAGGCTCCAGGCAAACTAGATTGCCCAATCCAAGTCGTTGTCTGTAGTGCCAACACACTTTTATTTTCCACGCTGTCTCTGTTGTTGGTATAATGTTTCTGTATTAAAAATCCTGGAATCTGCATATCTTATATTGCAGTTAGGATGATGCAGAGCGTCCTTTTGTTTCACCTTACAATTAAAGGGCAATGCAGAAAGCCCTGTTCAGTATGCAGGTCGTTGATGTTCTTGTCTTCTCAGCGTTAAGGGAAGTCTCTTGTGAGTACATCGATTTTAGAGCAGCGGTAGCATCTTCCCTGGTAGAAGATTGCTTCCAGGTGTTGTTGTAAAAGAACCTTGGATGTTTCATAGATAGCCTCCCTGGTTCAGGGGTGAATGGAGAATGCCCATTTTACTGAGGCCTGTGCCAGGTCATTATGCCAATGTTCAGGGGGTAAGGTCCTATTGCACTACAAGATTTGGGTGTTCCAATCTCTATTAGATAAGAATTTATTTGTGTGTAGGTATTTCCCATTTTGATGTGCCTATGCAAACAAGAACCAATGCCACATGGTTTTATAGGCCCATATGGGGGATGCAAGAACATGTATAAAACTCCCCATGACATGGTTAAACATAAGAATTAAACTGAGGTACTCTTTCATCAAATAATTATTATTGAAAAATTCACAAAGAGAAGAATAGATAAAAAGTGGGGAAAATCTTCACTATTTAAGAGAATATTTAGTAAGAGTTAGCTGTCAAAGAAAATAGATGTAAAATATTCAAAGCCATACGTGTACATTTTATGTCTTTTGAAATAGTTGGGGGTTGTTAAATCCAGTGAGACACGTTGGTGTGTGATGAGGAATGTGCAGTATAGAAGTTGAAAAGGGTAAGTGTGGCTACTGAAGTTTGGGGTGATAGAGTTAAAAAGTGAAAATGAGCTTTACAGGGGTGTGCAAAAGGGCAGAATACCAGATGGACATTTTACATACACAAAAAATAACTTAAAAATGGGATATATTATTAATATGTACAGTGCGCACGGGGGCTCTTCTTGGAAATTTTCTTCCTGAGTCTAAACGATTTTTATGTTGTTTCTGATGAGTTTATCAAACACTTCAATTTTCATCTGTTCACATACTTTGAGTATTTTTCCATTGTCTGATCATTTGCTTTAAGGATATTTTCCAATTTTTTTCTGTTGAATGAATTTGTTTTGTATCTCATCTTCCAGCTCACTGATTCTTTTTTATATATATCTTTATTTCTTTATTTAAACACCTTGAATACAAATATAATTGTAGTTGGGTTTCATTCATGTAAAAAACACCAGTGCAACATTCTCTTCACCAATGTCCCAAATCTCCCTCCTCCCAACCTCCACCCCCCCCCACCTGTACTGAAGACAGGCTTTCTACTTTCCTCATTCATTCATATTGTTATGATAGTTCTTAATGTACTTTTTCTTTAACTACACTCATCACTCTTTGTGGTGAGCTTCATGTCGTGAGCTGGACCTTTTGGCCCTCCTCTCTTTTGTCTCTGAGAATTATTGCAAAAATGTCATTTATTTTTCTTAAAACCCACAGATGACCGTGCCTGCCAGGAGCGACTTCTGAGTGAATAGCTAGGAGTAACCCCTGAGCGTTACCAGGTGTGGCCCAAAAATCAAAACCCACAGATGAGTGAGACTATTCTGTGCCTATCCTTCTCCCTCTGATATTTCACTCAGCACAATAGATTCCATGTACATCCATGCATAGGAAAATTTCATGACTTCATCTCTCCTGACGGCTGCATAATATTTCATTGTGTATATATACCACAGTTCCTTTAGCCATTCATTTGTTGAAGGGCATCTTGGTTGCTTCCAGAGTCTGGCTATTGTAAAAAGTGCTGCGATGAATATAGGTGTGAGTAAGGGATTTTTGTATTGTATTTTTGTGTTCCTAGGGCATATCCCTAGGAGTGGTATCCAGCTCACTGTCCTCAGATTCTGTCCCTCTGTTTAAGAGACTTACCAATGAGGTTTTCCCTTCACCTACCAAGTTTTTCAGTCCTTTTATTTCAGTTTGGAGTGTTCTCATTTTTTTTCATATCCTCTTAGTTCTTTTTGTGGTTAGTTCACTTTGATCTATTCTTTCTTTAAATTTTATAACATTCTCCATATTTCTTATTTAAGCAGTTTCTTTCTTTCTTTCTTCCTTTCTTCCTTTCTTTCTTTCTCTCTCTTTCTTCTTTCTTTCTTTCTTCTTTATTTTTCTTTCTTATTATTTTGGGGCCACACCCAGCTATGTTCATGAGTTACTCCTGGCTCTGTGCTCAGAAATGACTCCTGGGAGCCGGGAGGTGGCGCAGGAGGTAAGGTGCCTACTGCCTTACCTAGGACGGACCACGGTTCGATCCCCCGGTTCCCATATGGTCCCCCGTGCCTGCCAGGAGCGGCTTCTGAGCGCATAGCCAAGAGTAACCCCTGAGCGTCGCTGGGTGTGGCCCAAAAACCAAAAAAAAAAAAATAAAATAAAAAAAAATAAAAAAAAAGAAATGACTCCTGGCAAGCTTGGGGAATCATATTAAATGCCAGAAATCAAATAGGTTCCATTCCAGTCTGCCACATGCAAGGCAAATGTCCTATCTATGGGCCCCATATATCTTCTTTAAACTCCTTATCTGAGATACTAAATAAGTGGTTGGCACTTTTTGGGTTATCAGAGATGCCATCTTCATTGGCTATGCATGGTGTTGGTCTCATTGTTTCATGTTTCACCATTGTCATGCTTATAGTGTGGTGTTTTCTATGTGTTGTGCTGGGGCTAATTGTCTAGAACAGGGGTGGCAAATAGGATTTTTACCCTCTCAAAATGACAAAATGCAATGTGTGTTTAACATATTATTGTTAAAATTATATGCTTTTATGTGAGTGTCATTTTTTTTTTTTTTTTTTTTTTTTTTGGTTTTTGGGTCACACCCAGTGACGCTCAGGGGTTACTCCTGGCTATGTGCTCAGAAGTCGCCCCTGGCTGGCCTGGGCGACCATATGGGGCACGGGGGATCGAACCGTGGTCCGTAGCGCGGTAAGGCAGGCACCTTACCTTCAGCGCCACCGCCCGGCCCCGTGAGTGTCATTTTTTGACAGTCACTGCATGGTTTAAAATTTTGGCTCTTTGTGTCAAACTTGTTTGCCACTCTTGGTGTAGGAACATAGCTTGAGGCAAAGAGCCAGAGGCACACAACTTCTCCACTCTACTCTGCACTCCTCCTATTCAATAAACTTCTATTTTGTTGAGGTTTATTTTTATCATGAATGGATGTCAGATCATGTCAAAAGCTTTCTCTGCATCAGTTGATATGATCATATGATACTTTTTTCTTTCTTTAATGTGATGTATTATGTAAATTTATTTGCATATGATAAAACATCTTTTCCTTTGGAATGAGTTCCACTTGATCAGGGGTTATAATTTTTTTAATATGCTGTTGGAGTTTATTAGCTAAGATTTTCTTAACCATTTTGGTATTGATATTTATGAGGGATATTGGTTTGAAATTTTCTTTTGGAAATGTCTGTCTCCTTTGGGTATTAGTGTAATTTTATCTTCATACAAGATATTAGGAAGGATTACTGTATCTTCAATGTTTTGGCAGAACCAATTAGTAAAATAAAACTCTCTAAAGCCAGGGCCGGGCGGTGGCGCTGGAGATAAGGTGCCTGGCTAACCTAGGACGGACCGCGGTTCGATCCCCCGGTTCCCATATGGTCCCCTGTGTCTGCCAGGAGCGGCTTCTGGGCCAATAGCCAGGAGTAACCCCTGAGTGTCACCGGGTGTGGCCCAAAAACCAAAAAAAAAAACCAAAAAAACAAAAACAAACAAACAAACAAAAACCAAAAACTCTCTAAAGCCAACAAGTAAAGTAAAACTCTCTGAAAGAGTTTTTTTTTAATTTGTTTTTTTTTTTTTAGTGTGTGCCACAATTGGCAGCCTTCAGGGATGACTCCTAGCTCTGTGCTCAGAAATTATTCCTGACAGTCTTAACGAAGCATATGGAATATCAAGGATCAAACCTAGTTTTAGCCACATGCAAGGCAAATGTTCTACCCACTGTGCTCTCACTCTGACCCTTCTCTGAAAATTTGATAGAATTCACCAGTGAACCCCTCTTGACTCTTGTTCTTGGGAACATTCATAATTACCATTTTAATTTCAATACTTTTAATTGGCCTATTAATGCTTTCTACTTCCTCCTTGTTCAGCTTTGGGAGATTACTTGATGCTTAGACTCTACCCATTTCTTCTAGGTTCTTCAGCTTAAGATCATAAGTCTATTCATAGTAACCTCTCATATTTTGATTTACTAAATGGTCCTTGGTAATTTCTCCCCTCTCACTCTAATCTGGTTTATTTGAACATTTTTCCCTCTTGTGAGTTTAGCTAAAAGTTTATCTATTTTTTATTCTTTTAAAGAATCACTTCCATGTTTTAGAGTCTTTATATTGCTTTCTTGATTTCTATGTTGTTGTTGATTTCCATGTTGTTCCCTTGTTCTACTACCCTTTGGGTAGTAGAAAATCTCCAGATTTGTGTTTAGGTGGTTGTTGTTTTTTTTTTTCTTTTATCTTAAAATAGGTCTGAAATACTATGACTTTCCTTATAGTACAGCTTCTGCTATATTACATAGATAATAACAATTTGTATATTCATTATCCTTAATTTCAAAGATTCTTTTTATTTCTACCTTGATTTCCTCTTTGATCTGGTTGCTGTTTAGCAGTGATCTACTCAGCTTCCACATTTGGGAAGATTATTCAACTTTTCTCTTGGTTAATTTCCACTAATCATTGCATTATAATCAATGAAGGCACTTTGTACAATTTATATATCTGTAAATTTATATGTATTTGAATTATGCCCTCACACGCGATCTATCATAGAGAATGTTTTATGTGCACTAAAGAAGAATGTATATTCTCACTGGGGGGATAAGAATCATGTATATTTTCAACAGTCTCATTTCTTTTAGCTCCTCATTTAGGGATTTTGTTTCTACTGATTCTGTTTGGTTAATCTGTTTATCTGTAGCATAACTCCCAGAGACAACAGTTAAAGGCCAGAAAGACCAGCTCACTTGAAGCTCACCACAGAGTGGTGAATGCTGTTAGAGAAATAACAGCATTGGAGAAGTAGAATGCCTATCTCAAATACAAGCAGGGGAGGAGGTGGAGGGAGATGGGGGACATCAGTGGTGGGAATGTTGCACCACTGGAGATATTGTTTATGATTGAAACCCAACTACAATCATGCTTGTAATAATGGTGCTTATATAAAGATTTTATAAAAGAAAAAAAAAAGAAAATTTACATCTGAGTTTTGCAACTCTTGCATTCAGAATAGTGCTTAAGCATCTAAATTAGTTTTTGCTTTCTGGAAACCAGTTTGACTTTAGTGTTGACTTCTGTTTCATTGATATGGTTATGAAGGTAGGAGGGCAATGGCAATGATGTTAAAAACACAATTGACAACAACAAAACCAACAACTTCAATTGATATATCAGTATTGTCAGTGTGGATTAGTAAGAGAATAGCCTAAGGGAGGAGCATTATGGCATTATGTTGACCTTCCGTCTACAAACACTAATAAATCGTATTTATGGCAAAGGTTTATCTTTATGGTTTGTCACTTTTGTATACTGCTGGAAGGCTGTACCTCTACGTGAAACTCCATCATTAAGAGGAGAAGAGACTCAACTTGTTTAGTAGTCACTAGCCTAAAGCATGAGCATGACTTTTTATTTTCTCTCAAAGTTCACTTTTTTACCTAGATTTAAAAGGTGAACTGTTGCTAATGGCCCACCCAATACTGAGCCAGGTTTGATGGCAGTAATTCTTTTTTTTTTTTTTTCTGTCTCAGGATGTTTTTTTTTCTTTAATTAAACATCTTTTTGTTTGTTTGTTTGGTTTTTGGGCCGCACCCAGTGATGCTCAGGGGTTACTCCTGGCTATTCGCTCAGAAGTCGCTCCTGGTAGGCACGGGGGACCATATGGGGAACCGGGAGATCGAACCGCGGTCCGTCCTAGGTTAGCGCAGGCACCTTACCTCCAGCGCCACCGCCCGGCCCTAATTAAACATCTTGATTACAAATATGATTGTGATTAGGTTTCAGTCATGTAAAGAAAAACCCCCTTCACCAGTGCAACATTCCCACCACCAATGTCCCAAATATCCCACCCCACCCCTGTACTCTAGACAGGCTTTCCAGTTCCCTCATTCATTCACATGATTATGGTAGTTCTCAGTGTAGTTATTTCTATAACTGCGCTTACCACTCTTTGTGGTAAGCTTCATGGAGTGAACTGAAAGTTCCAGCCCTCCTCTCATTGTCTCTAATGATCATTGCAAAAATGACTTTTATTTTTCTAAACATCCATTGATGAGTGAGACTATTCTGTGTCTCTCTCTCTCCCTCCCTCTGACTTATTTCACTCAGAATGATAGATTCCATATGCATCCATGTATAGGAAAATTTCATGACTTCATCTCTCCTGACGGCTGCTTAATATTCCATTGTGATTGCATTAATTCAATAGACCTCTTGATATCTTTTCCAATAAATTCTGTTCCTCTATTTCATTTTTACTGTGATGATCACACTCCTTCAATATATGAATGCACATCTCAGCAAGCATGTCTGTCAGTAGATATACTGTGATATATAACTGATTTCTGGTGGTACTTTAGCTAGGTGTTATATTTGGTGGCATCTATTCAATGCTCTCACCTGAAGTCTAAGAATTCAAGCTTAGTTTGCTTTAAATTATGCCTTTTAGCATTTCAGTGGCTTGGTGAAAGCACAATAAGCACTACAATTTTTATTGAGTCACTTGGCACAGTTTGACATGACCACGGTTTACATAAGTCTATGGTAGAAACAAGAACTAAATGTTATAAAGTTCTCATTAAAGTTAGAATTAGGGGAGAAAAAAATAAAGATGACATTTAGAGTGAAAGGAAATAAATCTTCATGGGTAAGATACACTGCTACAGAGGGTTTTGATTCATTTTGCAATCAAAGGGGAATTTCAGAGCTCTAAGGGGATTTAGATCATCTATGACAACTCTCATGAGGAGTCTAAACATAAATACAAATTTTACTTATTGTTATGGTTTCTCAAGCCTGAATATGTTTGTGTATGTGTGTACATGCATGTATGATCATTTTTGTTTTGTTTTTTTCTGGAGGGCCACATCCAGCAGTGCTCAGGCAATACTGACTCTGCACACAGAAATCACTCCTGGCAGACTCAGGGGACCATATAGGATGCTGGGAACGAACCTGGGTCAGGCACATGCAAGGCAAATGCAGTAGCTGCTGTGCTATTACTGCTCTGTCCCTGAATGAATCTAATTTTTAAGAAAACTTTTTTATACTTTGTTTATACATTGATCGATTGCTTTTTGGACCACACTCATTGGCGCTCAAGGGTTACCCCTGGTTCTGCACACAGAAATCGCCCCTGTCAGGCTGAGGGACCATATGGTATGCCTCTAATTTTTAAGAAAAGTTAATTTAAAATATTTTTGTACTTTCTACTTAGGGCAGAAAATTAGGTATTTGGGATGAAAGTTTAATTATTCCAACTCTAACACAGAATTAGGCATTATAGAAATACAGTACATCATAATTTCTATAGTAGAGACCACATCTAAATTACATTATTCTATTACAAAGGCAAGATTATTGCCAGTCATACCTAAGCTTTTAGGGGGGCTCAGTCCACCAGATGTATCCCTCAGAGTTTCCTGGTGGGTAAAACTAATTTAGTCCCCATGGGATTCCTCAAAAGGCCAACTGTGGTTGCCTTTTTCCTCTGCATGGATGGTTGAGGAATTTCTAAAGAGAATCCTGGCAGTACATTTTCAACCAGTATTTGACTATCTCTCCTTTGTATATATCAGGCAAAAAATGCCTCTATCAAATAATTTGGCTCAGAAATTCCAGCACCAAAGTTTATTTGAGAAACCCCTTTTCTGGATATAGTCAGTCCTAAAAGCAAAGACAATTTTTCTCTTTGCAACTGCAGTTTCTGGTGATCAAGGGCATAACTAGAATGCAGATCTTGACTATTGACCCTCCTTTAGAAATAGGGAAGCTCGGCAGAGGGAGCTAGAAACCACTACCTGGTCGCTCTGTCCCACCTGAGTTGGGGAAGCCCCGCCCACCTGCACCAAGCTAATGCGGCCACTTTGCCCTGCGCCCACTAAGTTCTTAATCTACTAGGATCAAGACTGACTTCCTACCCGAACGAACCGGTACCCAGGACCCAAGTGAAGGGACACCCACTCAAACCCAGACCTCGTCCCCAGCTGGAAAAGACAACCAACACCCCTGCTGACTCAAGCTGTGTGGCCCTCCCTACCAACCCTCCCTAAAGTGGACTATTGCTGGATACTGGACTTAGCCCTAAAGGTCTCCCAATGCAAGAAATCTACCCAAGACCCCCCTACCACAAACGTTTTTCCAATCTCAAGGACAGGATATGCGATGAAAAGGTGTCTGGAAATCCACACTCCACAAGAGAATCTCAAAAGACAATGGGGAAGACTATACATCCATCATAAGTATAGGTCCGGTATAATACTACCTCTTTATTTTTCATTCCAGTTCTTTATTTTTTACTTCAGTTTTTAAAATCCTTTTTAACCATATGTGAGCAAATATATTTTATTTATATTCTTGTCTTTTTTGGACTTGTGACTTGTCTCTCTGATCTTCTTTTTCCTCCGCCAAATACACCAACAATATAATGAAGCACCATCTCTCCCTGCAAAGGCGCACTAAACAAAAGGGGAAATCACATGTATGTAAACAAGCTCTTATCTACTAGGGATAAGAACTCATACTTATTTACAATACATGGGAAGCTCCCACCTTGAAAATATGTCATGTGGACCTATCTTAGACCCCAGGAGATTAGACACCGACTGTTCAGCCTAGAATCCTGAATCCCAGACATAGAAAAGACACAGTTCTGCACAACAGCTATAGAAACCAAATCCCATCTGGGACAGCCTGAATACTGCTCAAACACCAACATGTGCCAGTTCGACTATGTTACAAATGGACATAAAAACAGGGTACGGGAGGCCGGGCGGTGGCGCTGGAGGTAAGGTGCCTGCCTTTCCTGCACTAGCCTTGGACAGACCACGATTCGATCCCCCGGTGCCCCATATGGTCCCCCAGGCCAGGGGTGACTTCTGAGCGCATAGCCAGGAGTAACCCCTGAGCATCACTGGGTGTGGCCCAAAAAAAAAAAAAAAAAAAAA
>PVKC010039962.1:0-12437 GCA_004027635.1 Crocidura indochinensis | reverse complement strand
ATAGTGTATGATCTTCTTGATGATGCATTGGATCCTATTTGCCAGGATTTTGTTGAAGATCTTTGCGTCGGCATTCATCAGGGATATTGGTCTGTAAGTTTCTTTTTTGGCAGCATCTCTGTCTGGTTTTGGTATCAAGGTGATGTTGGCTTCATAGAAGCTATTTGGGAGTATTCCCGTTTTTTTTTTTTTAGTTCATGGAACAACTTGGCTATGATTGCTAGTAGCTCCTCTTGAAAGGTTTGAAAGAATTCATTAGGAAATCCATCTGGGCTTGGGCTTTTCTTTTGGGGCATATGTTTGATTGCACTTTCAATTTCCTCAGTGGTGATGGGGGAGTTTAGATATTCTACCTCCTCCTTATTTAAGTGTGGAAGGTTATATGTGTCTAAGAATTTTTCCATTTCTTCCAAGTTCTCATGTTTAGTAGCATAAAGTTAGTCAAAGTAGTCTCTGATTACCCATTGGATCTCTGCAGTATATGGTGTGATCTCCCCCTTTTCATTTCTAATACGGGTTATCAGATTTCTCTCTCTCTCTTAATTTGTGAGTTTTGCCAATTGCCTATCAATGACTTGCTAATCTTATAATCTCCTATCTTCTCTTTATCATCAATCTTCTCTAATTTATCTCTGATAGAAATGTTACTCATATTACACACAAAAACAAAACTCTTATTGTTTGCCAAAGATAATATCTATTGTGTTTATTATGCATCAGACTTGAGCCAGCTGCTGTATAAATCTTACTTGAATTTTTACAAAATCTTTTTGAAAGAGGATTGACCATCAATTTCAATTTAAAGACTAAAAAATGGAGATTAAAGAGGTAGTATTTTTGAGTATTAAAATCAATAATAACATTCCTTGGATATTTGTTGAAGTTCTTTCTTTGCTTGTTCATTTTGTCTGTTTGGTTTTTTGTCTATTTTTGTTTGGGCCATAGCCGGTGACATTCAGGGGTTACACCTGATTTTGTGCTTAGAAATTGCTCCTAGCTTGGGGGACCATATGAAACACGGGGAAATTGAACCGCAGTTCATCCTAGGCTAGCGCTGGCAAGCCAGATGCCTTACCACTTGCTCTACAGCTCTAGCCCCATCTTTGCTTTTTCTTTTGAAATATAAATAAAATTATGTTGTTTCTATCATTGTGAAAATAATCAGTGCATTTTTTCTCTTTTTGGTTTTTGGGCACACCTAGTGACGTTCAGGGGTTACTCCTTGCTATTCGCTCAGAAGTCGCTCCTGGCAGGCACGGGGGACCATATGGGGAACCAGGGGATCGAACCGCGTCCATCCTAGGTTAGCGCAGGCAAGGCAGGCACCTTACCTCCAGTGCCATGGCCCGGCCCCCATAATCAGTGTATTTTTAAAGTTTGTTTTTGTTTTAGTGTCACATAATGCCCAGAAATGATCTATGATCCAGTGCTTGCGAGATGTTATGATACCCTGGTATAGTCTGTGGAACCATTTGATGCTGGGAGTTGAATTCAGGGCTTCTCCCTTCAAAGCAATTGCTCCAGAATCTTGTCGCCCTGGATTCTACAGTCTATATCAATATAATTATTGTTTTTTGTTTTATTTATTTATTTTTATTTTTTGGGCCACATCCAGTGATGATCGTGGATTATTCTGGCTATGCTCTCAGATTACTCCTGACTTGGGGGACCATGTGGGACATTGGGGGATCAGACCGCAGTCCGTCCTAGGTCAGCTGCATGCAAGGGAAACACTTTATTACTGAGCCATTACTTTGACCCCTCAATATAATTATTTTTTAGAGAAAAATTTGATTAAATAGTCATGAACATAAAATTTTACCTAAAATAAGTGAAAATTCCACAAAATTTAATTCCAGTTTTTTACAAGCAAAAATTTTTAATTGCTAAAGGGTTGATATTTATGCTAAAAAATAAATGCAATTCTAAATTTCTATGAGAGCATTGTATACTTGAGAAAAGAAAACAATAGAAATAAAAACTTGAAAGGAAAATAATTTCTTGAAAGAAGTATATCCTGTCATATTGATAGTGTGCACTGTCTCTCATTTTTTAAAAAATGCTTTTATGTGCATAGTCTACTTTTTCTTTTTTCTTTTGGTCTACAACAAGTGACACTCAGGGGTTACTCCTGGCCATGCACTCAGAAATCGCTCCTGGCTTGGGGGACCTTATGGGATGCCAGGTTATCAAACAGTGTTCTGTCCTATGTCACACATGTGGAAGGCAAATACCTTACCAATGTGCCATCTCTTGGAATGCAATATGTATACTACTTTTAAAAATATTTTATTTTACTGAAACCATTGTGATTTCCAAAGTCCTTCATAAATTGATTTCAGACATACAGTGAATCAGGACCTTTCCCAACACTAGTGTCTATCTCCCTCCATCAATATTCCCAGAGTGCATCCTATACCAACACCACTTGCTCCCTGGCTTGTCAGTATAATAGCCCCATTTTAAGTTTAGGTTGTTATAATTTGGGTCTCTTGATTCAATCATTGTTTATTTGGCTTGGATATTTAATTCTGTCCTTTTTTTTTATCTCCATCAATGCACCTAAGACCACTTGCCCTCTGTCCCTAATCCTTTCTCTCTTTTTTTTCCTTTTTAATTTTATAGAAAATGCAGAAATCTGAGATAAAACAAAGTAACATTGGCAGTTTACTACAGAACCTTGGGTCCCATCTCATTTTTAGAACTGGCATGGTTTTCTGCACCAGTACCAGGAATCGAACTTGTACCAAGTAAGACCCTAATAATTCCCTGGGCACCAACTTGCTTCAGGGTGTGTTCATATGACACCCTGATGACTTGGAAACAGCAATACTTTGCTTTCAGGGCAGGTTTCCCTGCATTGCCACCTAACTGTGAGATGAAATCAGAAGATGCTTGGTGACACCCTGGCTTCAACATAGGAGCTGTGCAAAAACCAAGTTCTCTAATTACAGAAGCCTGACTGAGAAAACTATGATTGAGAAGAACTTTTCCTGGGACCATGAAAAAAGACTATGGGGTTAGACAACTTAGTATGCCAGAAGCCTGTTTTTGGTCTTATGGCAGGATGCTTCATGGGTAGTGACACGTTTTTAGGCCAAAGTTCTTTCCTTTCTATTTTCCCCAACTTTTGCCCTGCCTATGAACAAAACTGCTACCCCCTTCTAATCTATTAGATAGGGATTCCAGCCATTTTTACATAACCTTGAGTCACTAATTACTTTTTTGTTTATTTGTTTGTTCATTTATGGGTCACACCTGGCAGTGCTCAGGGGTTACTCCTGGTTCTGTGCTTAGAAATCGCTCCTGGCAGGCATGGGGGTTGGGGGTGGAGGAACCATATGAGATGCCAGCATTTGAACCACTATCTGTCCTGAATTGGTGGCATGCAAGGCAAACACCCTACAGCTGTACTATCTCTCCAGCCCCTGATTACTTAGTTTACCTCAGATTTCTGTTCTCTCACTTTTACACACAAAGGCCAACATTGCCACGTGAGCTTAATTTATGTAAGAAAATATATATTACAGTGTTTTATTTTGGGGTTGGATCATTCCTGCTGTTGATTAAGGCCTACTCCTAAGTTCTGTATTTAGGATTGCTCCTAATGATGCTCAGAGAGTGAACTCAGATATTTTGTATATTAATTATGCACACTTTAGCTATCTCTTAGCTCATGTTCTAATCTTTTAACTTATTCAGAATTGCTGACAGCTCGACACTATTTTGTTTCACTTCTTTTAAAAAAATATTGTGTTTTATTGTATAGCCCCAAAGATTTAAAATTTAAGCACTGTCCAGCAGAAAGGAGTTTTATACCATTTTTACTTATTTTATCCATTGAAACATAATTAGAAATCAATGCTGACTTCCCAGCTCCGGCCAACATCAATGTTTAAGAGAAATATGGCTTCAACCTGGTAAAGTAAAGCATTAGAAACTGTGAATCACTTGAGGTAAGACATATCCAATTTCAATTAATTCAGCTAATGAGCAGTAACATTTTCAATGGAAGACTAAAGTAACTTTTGTCTGGGAGAAATCTCAACTGTAAACAGAACATCTTTCCAAAGTCTCTGTTTTATTTTATTTTAAGAACAGACAAAACTAATGAGAGGACAGGTTAGATTATTATTTAATTCTCTGGCAATAGCATAGCTTTAGTATTAGATAATTGTAAAACTATTGTAAATATTCATCTTATTTTCAACTATGTCATAATAAATGCATTCATGAAAAATTAAAATTATAGTTATTTTCTAGCACAACATATAAATAATATCAATAACCCAATGCAATTTTATTTTTTAATTTTTATATTTGGGGGGTCACACTTGGTGATGCTCAGGGGCTACTCCTGGCTTGCACTCAGAAATTGTTTCTGACTCAGGATCATATGAGACACTGGGAGATCGAACCACGATTTTTTTTTTTTAACCAAAAATACCAACATGAGGCCAACATGTCATACCCAGCAGTTCTGGAAAAGAGACAACATTGAGATCAAACTAAGGGCCTCACACATGTGAAGCCCACTTCATCTATCTCCTAGAACTTATACCGATTTTTCGTAAAAAAGAAAATTTTTATTTATAGCTTAGCGTTGGAAAAACAATATTTGTGATCACACATAAAGAATTAATATAGAAATTTAAAAGTAACCGCCTCATAAGCTGTACTCAATGAAACCTGGAAGAATTTTGGCATATGCCTCTCATTAATTTCTCATTGTTATTTCTTATCAATGTTATCATTGTTAAGAAATAAAGCTGTGTGTCCAAGAGATAGTAGCATGCAGTTAACCTGCATTCAATTCCTGGCACCAACACCTTTGTTCAAATTCTCCCCTGGAAGGAATCCCCAGGGCACCCTTCTTTGTGAACTTAAATCAAACAAAAAGAAATGGAAACATATATCTATTTTAAGAAAGTAGGTTAATTTAATAATGATAAAATTGTAAGAGTTACCACTAATGTTAAAATAAAGTTTTTGTGAAAATTAACAACACATACAAAATTAAAGACAATTACTTAAGGACTATTTACCTCATCCAATTTAAGCAGTTCTCATAGCCAATTCTGTTGCATTTAATTCTCTCCTCTTGCTCACACTCCACCTATTTCCTGGTACATTAAAAACAAAGGCATTTCATTGAACTTCCAAAAATAAAATTACTAAGTCTGTTTTGTTTTGGTTTGGGGTCACAATAGACAGTGCTTAGGGCTTACTCTTGTCTCTGCACTTATACTTTTGTTCTTAATAATATGAAATATAAGTAGATGTTTAGAGTTTTTTTGCTTACAAAAAAATAGAGAATTTCATGCTTTTATCTCAACAACCCAAAAGCAATCTATATATTTGCTTCTGTGTATGTCCATGAAAAACATTTTTCTTAGGGAAAATACGTTACACATTTCTTATGTTCTGATATTCCTAAAAGTCACTGGTTGTTTTCCACCTGAGAGATAGTTTGCTGTTACTTGTTAGGAGCAATATAAATCTGTAAGAAATACTGTTGAATCAGTGGAAACACACACACTTTCCTTCACATTGCTAGACTCAGAAATGCGAAAAGCCTGTAATGCTTGTCAAATAGAATTTGTGATAAAATTTTTGCAAGTTAAGGCAGCAATGGTATACTTAGTTGCAAAAAATAACAAATGATCCAGGCAGGACTTTTTAAAGGACTTGGAGCAACTGAAAAAAGTTATCTGACAGTCAGCAAAAATGAAGTGTCTATTTAAGTGACCTGCCAAAGTGCAAATTGAAATGATCAAATAAAATATTCTCTAGAAATAAAAAATGCTATTCAAAATTCTAGTTTTAGTTAAGTAATAAAATGGAAGAGTCAAGAGATTAAAAGCCCAGGACCTCATGACCCTGATGACTCTGATTTGGTCCCAGAGCAATGCTGGGTATGACCATGGAGGCCCTTGGCACTGTCATGCTGACCCTTATGTACTTCTGCAGTCTGGGCCAGAACAGCATCATTCCTTTGATCCCTAACACTGAACAGTCATCCAGTTGGCCAAGTCCAGTTGGCCAAGTATCACCAGGAGTGGCCATTAGGCTCTCTGATCACTTCTTGGGAGCCCCCTTCTAATCCCTACTTAAAAAAGTTGTGGAAGCAGATCTCAGTAGAGAATAAAGAATGCAATTAAATACATTTGCAATGTTTTTTTAGGCTGGGGACTTTCCAAGTAGAAATAGAAACCATTGGTTTTTACATGACTATTCCATAAAACACATGGTTAATATTTTAAATGTTTTTAAATTGTTCATTATAAAACCATAATAATTAATGAGGAAAAAACCCTAAAATTAAAACATTTACTATACTGCATTTCATCTCTCTTAAGTTTTATTACTTTAGAACTGTTTGAATTATAGTTCATACTTAGAGAAAGAGTAAATAATATTTTTAAATTATATCTTAAGGCTTTTCAGGATATAGTAAACTATTAGTGATAGAAACTTAAAAAGATTATTGTTATTTTAAAATTTTAAAAGATTCAGAGGAATAGCTCAGTGGCTTAGATTATGTGTAGTATAGGATCTGGAGTTCAAACCCAGGGGTTGCTATAACCTTGGAAGTTTTTCTGCTAGAGTCTGGTTGCTCTGCTGTTTTTAATAGTCTGTGTTGCAAGTATTTTCTGAACTCACCATAATCAGATATAGACATTTGTGAGTACCACAATAGAGAATTGCAACCCTCTGGGAGCATTGCCACAAAATAAACATGATGTGGCCTTTCCCCTTTTGCCTTTTGGAAAAAAAATAAACATGATGTAAACATCATGACCAAGGAATATGACTTTTGTTGAGAAGTGTGTGAGCACTGTGTAGGATTAGAGTAAGCACTGCAACATATGTCCATGAGAATGACTAAAGAGTGTGAAACTCTATATATGAGCAAATGACACAACTGGACTGCAACCTTCAATGTATACTGTGACAAAGTGTCCAAGCTCTGCAACCTGATATGTAATCTTTGGTGAACACTACACCTAAGTGGGTAAAGGGACAAGTATGTGACTCAGTGCCAGAGCACTACTTGCCTGTGTACATAAGACCTGGGCTCCATCACAGCCCTCAAAATAATAAAACTCAAAACCAATACCCACAATTGGAGTGTTGGGGTGAGCTCAGAGGGCTAGACCACATGCTTGTCATGTTCAAAATCCCAGGTTTGAATCTAGACAGCACAAAACCTCCTGAGCAGTGCTGGGTATAGCTATGTTCTGCACAATTAGTGCTAGGTAGAATCTCTTTACTACTCCTCAAAAAATAGCAACAGGAAAATAATTCAAAGAGCTGCAGCAATTCTTTGCATGCACGTGTGTGTGTGTGTGTGTGTGTGTGTGTGTGTGTGTGTGGTGTAAGAGAGAAAGAAAAACCTCTAGTCATGATTATATCAACAGGAATCAAGAAAGGGAAGGAGAGGAAAGCAAAAGAGGAAATGAAAAAATAAACTAAAATAAACTTTACAAGGGTAGATAACTGATAAATACATCAGTGGGGAATTCCAAGGCAATAGTGGAAGGAAGCAGATATTAGTAGAGGATGTGGTATTGTAACATTGTATGCTTGAAACCCTTTCACAAAAAGTATTGTAAATTAGATTGCTTAATCTAAAAATATTAAATAAAAAGAATGGCTAAAACCTTTATTTAACTCATTAGTGGAATATTATCTGTAGGAAGTTAATGAAAGAGAAAATGAATATATATATATCTATAAGTTATCAATGATATATGAGAACTGTACAAGAAAATTTGCAATTATTTAGTGTTGACTTTTATTTATTTATTTTTGTTATTTCAGACCACATCCATTTGATGCTCAGAGGTTACTCCTGGCTAAGCGCTCAGAAATTGTCCCTGGCTTGGCGGGGGACCATATGGGACGCCGGGGATCGAACAGCGGTCCTTCCTTGGCTAGAGCTTGCAAGGTAGACACCTCACCTCTAGCTGCACCTGTCTGGCCCCATTGTGTTGAGTTTCATGAAATTATCTAGCATCATGAAAATGAAGAATAGTTTCTTTAGTATTCATTGGCCAAGATAAGTCTGAGCTCTAAGACTGATAGGTAGGTTCTTTGCAGATAATTGTTGGATGAATGGCACTTACCAGAAGGGTAGGGAGATGTAGGTTTTATTTGAATTAGGAAATATATAATCACTTAAGGAAAAGATCATATGCCAGTTACAATAGGGGAAAACCTTTTTGATGCAACAACCTAAGGGATCTCATAAAATAAGCCCCTAGATGTTTGTGACAGAAAGGGTTTTATTTTATAAGATAAATGGCAGCCATCACTGGGTTAGAATGGACTTCTTGATGGTGTATAAATTTTCCATGGAGAATCAGGTTGCTGTTGGATCCAGCTCTAAGGTTTACAGATACAAATAAGCAGGAGAAATCCAAGAATATGCAGCCAGAGTCTGAGAGTATCACCATTATTTCACCATTGTAAAGTTTGTTTGAAGGTAGCAAATATCCCATGAGAATACTACAGTTTATAAATGGAAGTGAGAGGTTTAGGAGGACATAAAAAGTAGAAGCTATTTAAAACAGTATATTTTTGATGGCTAGCTTCACTGAATCTGTGTGACTAGGTTAGGATAGGCTTATTCTGCTTTCACTGAATTCTTCCAATAAAGAGAATATCAATGATCACAATTCACTCAGATAAAATTATTCCTGAATATCTTTTGTACATGTCACTTCTATTATGCTAGATTTAATGACTAGTTGTACTACATTATATATTAGTTTGAAATTAGTTTTATTTTGCTTTTTTTCCATTGGATTTTATTATTATTATTATTATTATTATTATTATTATTATTATTATTATATATTTTGGTAGTAAATTTTCTTTCATCAGCAACATAAGGTAGAAGTAAATAGGAAGTATAGCAATACAGTGTTACCAAGAATAGTTGAGCAAATATCACCACCCAAATCTAATAATATAAGTAAATAAAAGAAAAAGAAGATCAATTATAATGACAAAATTTAACTAGGATTTGTATCATAAAGGTCTATCAAACTAACATCAACTTTCTATATGTGCATCAGAATTTTGGGTTTGAGGTTTGGGAGACAATTGTTGTTATTTGGGGCAATTCTGACTTCTTGAAGCTCTTGGGACCATGTGGTTCTAGAAAGAGTTCAGATATAGACCCCACACAGGCAAAGTATGAATTTTTGTCTCATCTTATTTCTCTGGCATCTGAATTTTCTGCATTTTAGGAATCATAGATTATCTGCCAAATGGATGGCCAAAGAGGATCAGTTTAACACTCACAGAAATTTTAGAAAAGTTTTAAAATTTATAGTGAATATTTAAAGTTGATTATTGAGCAAATTCAGAAGATCACTTAGAAGTAAAGAAAATATTGCACAGTTAACTGTAGCCCAGTCAGCCAGTCTTATAAAAATTTATCTAACTTAATCTATTCATAAAATAATAGAGGCACAAAAGTAAAAAAAACATACAAACTTTCTTTTTTTTTCATTTTTGGGTCACACCTAACAGCACTCAGCACTTCTGCCCCCCAAAATCACTCCTGGCAGGCTCAGGGTACCATACTGGATGCTGGGAATTGAACTTAGGTCTGTCCTGGGTCGGCCACATGCAAGGCAAATTCCCTACTGCTGTGCTATCTCTCCGACCCCATATAGACTTTCTTTTATCTTGAGGTGTTTTGCCTCTATTTTGAACTCATTTGATTCAAATATAAAATCTCAGAAAATCAAGCCAACAGAAATTCCACTTCTTTCTTGGCCAACATAGGAACACTATGGAACAGCTGAAAACTGAATTTTCATGTTTGTCATTTAAATCTCTTCTGCCACCTGCATGTGGCAAACAATTTCTTCACAGTTGCCAATTGTGACTTTGTCAGCTGTTGGGTAGAGTGGAGAATAAATTTAACTTTTTAAAATATTTTGATTCACTAGTTATGCTTACCTGTCAGTCATGTTATAGCTGTCCTCTTCAGTCATCTAGAACTGTGTTGCAGAGTTACTGATGTGCAGACTGTTGGCTGAGTTACTTGTCACTACGCTGAGATAATAATTGCTATTCCAAACTGTTAAAGTTGTTGAAACTTAAAGAAAAGGATGGGTAAACCTGTGTCCTTAAGGCTTGCTGAATCTGTCTAGTTGAAATGGTTCTGATTAAGGGAGTTGTTCTGCTGAACAAATGAACAGGTTTCGGAGTCCTATGCACTTACATTTAAGTTTGCTTCTTTCTATTCTTATCAGTATTATTTAGAAGCAAGTTTGATTATTTCTCTAATTAGTTTCAATATTAGTAGTAGAGAAATGCAATTTTATCTTAAGAAATTAATTGAGACTTAAAAATTCTAGACATTAAATTATGACAAGGGGCAAAAATGGTGAGCAAAACAGTTATGGCTGTTAATTACTGAAGTTTATAGCATGGAGAGGGATAATAGTCATAAATAATAAATAATAATAAATAAGTCCACTATATTAAATGGGAAGTTGCTGTAAAGGAAGGTTGTATTAATTAAACAAGATATGAGAACTATTTTATTAATAGTAAAGTGATTGCTAAAGATATTTTTGATTTAAATTTTTTTTTATTTTTTGGTTGTTGGGCCATATCCAGTGGTTCTCAGGTGTTATTTTTGACCATTAGTTGGTAGGAATTAATCCAAGTGGGGTGCGTGGGGACAAATTGGTGTGGATCAGACCTGGGTCTCCCACATGCAAAGTATGTGCTTAATCTAGTGATCTATCTCTTTGTTACTAGTTTTATATTTGAATAAGGAGTAGAAGGCAATTTGCAAAAAAATGGTAGGTGTAGGGAAGGAAAAAAAAACAATAAAAAAGAACGATGTAAAAAAGATTAAAAGGGTCCAATTTTTTCAAGGAACTAATTATAGACATAAGAAATGAAAATGATATGAATTGGGACTGGGAACAGAGATTATAGAGAAGTTCATTTTGAGAATTTGATATATATTTTTTTAATCAGGGGAGAGTGTGAACACAGTCCCCCACTACCACAAATTATGCAGTTGAATTTCCTACATTTGGGGAAATCGCAAGGGCAGCATTTCCTGAACGCAATGGATAAACCTCACCCTGGGAAAACTCCCTTCATGATCATGGTATCTTCCCTGCCAGGTAAATATAGAGAATTTGATATTTTAAGTTAAAGTAATATAAGTCTATAGAAGAAGACTCGAATTTTGTTAAGATAACTTTAATACTTTTTTTTTCCTGAAAGATCTTTGGGAAAAGAACAGGAGGGTGTAACTGAATAAGCTAGGGTAGCCTGCTGTGTTGTTGAGGAAGGTTGAGAGATGTTTTAATATGATTGAAATAGAAAAATAATTCTGGTACACAAATAAAGAAAACCAGACTTGGTGATTGCCAAGATATTTTTTATAAAGAGAAGTTTGGAAAAGGACAGAACTCTGTAAATAAAATTCTGTAAATGGCACTTTTACTTGTTCAGTCCAGAGATGAAAGTGCTGTTAAAAAACTATAAAAGCTTAAGGAAAATATTATCTTTTGAGGAAAGACTATGAAATACCTTCATGACATGTGAGTTTGATGGGACTAAGATATTTAATGATAAAGATATGAAGCACATGGATTTGAAGCCAGAGAAGAGGTAAAAAGGGATGTAACATTGGGTTTTGTTGATGCTTGATATTTACTGAAATCCTACATATAGATCAGATCCCATGAAGAAGCTAGAATTTACAAAAGTAGAATTAAAAAAAGAAGAGAACTGAAAACTGAACTTTGGAAGGGCATCCATATGTACTGTCTATGAAAAAAACCTTAGGAATAGATGTTGGTGGCAAATGGAGTGAATGACTGGGATTTAGGATAAGTTGCATCTTTGGAAAGTATGTAAATTATTTAGTAAGAAATTGCTAAAATGTTTTTTGAGCAGCTTTACTATTTTTTATTTGCACAGTAAAATATATGAGTTCTTGTTTCTTCACAGTTTTGATAGCATCAGCCAGAGTGACTTCTATCCTTATTATTTCCCACTTATTATAAGTATGTAGTGGTAATGGACTACTACTAGACTATACGAAAAGATATAATTGGCTACAGCAAAAGCATGCAAAAAAATTGGCTACAGCATGGCTGGAACTGCAGAGTAACATGCTTAGTTATTCCGAAGAGAATTGTATAGAATGGTATCTCTCATATGCGAGATATAAAGAAACACAGGAAGAGAATGCCAAATGGTCAAAGGCAACAAAACCTGAGAATTGACATATAAAATTGAACTTACCGTTGTGGAGAAAAGAGATCGAAAATAGATTGAGTTGGGGACATGCTGGTAAGAGTGTGGTGCTTGAATATTATTTGCATGTAACCCTATCATAAATAGTATTGAAAATCATGAGCCTGGGGCCGGGTGGTGACGCTGGA
>PVKC010039960.1:0-12228 GCA_004027635.1 Crocidura indochinensis | reverse complement strand
GACTGAGGCCTTTCCACCCCCAAGCTGCCAGGAACTCCCGAAGCCCAGGAAGGAAAGCGAGATCCTGGTTTTTGTACAGATCCTATATTAAGTCAGGGTATCACAGAGCATCTTCTAGTTTCATCTCACCATTAGGTGGCAATGCAGAGAACCCTGTCCTGCTTAAACGTCCTGGAGTGTTCTTACAGTTTTCTCTGTATACTTTATGGTTTCAGGTTTGTTATCAAGGTCTTTAACCCATTTTTAAAAATAATATTTTATTTAAACCATTGTGATCTACAGAGTCCTTCACAGTTGAACTTCATATATACAGTGAATTAGGGCCATTCCCACCACCAGTGTTGACTTCCCTCCACCAGTGAACTCAGAGTGCATCCTATACCACCACCCTTTGCCCCTGGCCTGCCAGTATAACATTAGCTCTCTTGATTCTATTGTTGTTGACTTTGACTTGGATATTTAGTTCTGCTCTTATTCTTTCTCCACAAATGCATCTGAGACTACTTGGCCCTTGGCCCCCAGCCTTTCTTTTTTTCCTTATTAGTTTTATAGAAAAATGCAGAAATATATAGTAAAACAAAGAAATCCTGTCTCAGATTTCTATTAAAATGATGGGACCCCTATTTAAAAGATAAGAAAAAAGAGAAAACTAAAGAAAAAAAGGTGTGTGTGTGTGTGTGTGTGTGTGTGTGTGTATTTTCCATAGGCTCAGCAAAAGTAGGAGAGAATAGAAAGGAAAAAACTTTGGCCTAAAAACAGGCCTACCCATGAAGCATCCTGTCATAAGACCAACTATAGGCTCCAGGCACACTAAATTGTTTACCCTCAAAGTCTTTCTTTGTGGTCCCAGTAAAAGTTCTCCATCACAGTTGTTGCAGACAGGTTTCTGTAGTTAGACATCCTGGTTTTTGCACAGAGTCTATGTTAAATCAGGGTGTCATGAAGCATTTTCTAGTTTCATCTCACCAGTTTGCCAACTGTCTAGATTCCATAACGTGGAGACCTTGGGGTACAGGATTTCTCCCTTTATATATAAAATTTTTCTGCCTTTATTTCCAACTATTTTTTTTTTTTGGTTTTTGGGTCACACCCGGCAGTGCTCAGGGGTTACTCCTGGCTCCATGCTCAGAAATTGCTCCTGGCAGGCACGGGGGATCATATGGGGCACCAGGATTCGAACTGATGACCTTTAGCATGAAAGGCAAATGCCTTACCTCCATGCTATCTCCCGGGCCCCATTTCCAACTATTTTATAAGCATTTGAGACTATTTGAATACTGTTAATTTTATGTTAACTAATACAGAGTAATAAAATCAATAATTGGCTCAATTTTATAATTCTATTAATTCTACTTCCTGGCCTACTTCCTAACATAAAACTCACCAGTCTAAAGAAAGTTAATGTATTTCCATTGTTTATCTAACTTTGAGTCCCCATGAACTCAGAACGTTTTTTCTAGTGTGACACAATAACACTTAGTAGTAAATATTTATTTGGTTTTTATCCATGTTTCATGTATAGAGTTCTTAATATTCCTGGAGAGAATAAAAATGGTGAAGGCATCTTTTGTGTTAATGAGGTGACTTGGGACTGTACCTAAGTTTGAAACCTAGTTGCTCATGGAACCAATCATGGGATTGAGTTAGAACCTATGGTCTCTCCTCTTACCTCCAGGGAGTCAGGGAGTAAAGAGAGTTTGGATGCAAAATTAATCACTAGTAGCCAATGAGTTAATTAATCATGTCTACGTTGAGTTAATTAACCCTGCCTATGTTATGAAGACTTCATAAAAGCCCCAAAGGAAGAATTTTGGAGAGCATCCAGGTTTGAGAAACATCACTTTCATATGCCAGAAAGCACTGTGGGTAAAAGCTCATTTATTCAGGCTTCTTTACTATGAATATCTTTAATTATTTGTTAATATAATTTAGTTTTTGACTATCCATCTATTTGACTATTGATTGTTTAATATCATTTGTATAGTAACCAATAGTATCACTCTATAATACTAGAGTGATTATACTATTGCCTTAGTAGTATCATTCTATAATGCTACAGCTATTAGAGTATTATCAATATATTATAGAATGATAATGGCTATTACTCTATAATGAATTTGAAATTTAGTTACTAAATGAGTTAGTTAAAATTTGGGAGATTCACTAGCAAATTAGCAGAGCCCACAGAGAGTATTTTTTAGAAACCTCTGATTAAGAAAGAAGCACAGTTAACAATCTATGTTGGATACTGGCATCTAATTGAGGGGTGATCTTGTGCTGCATCTCTTCACCCTTGGGGTATAATTCTTCTTCTAGGTAAATAATCTCATAACTGAATGCAATTATGAGACACCAACTCATGGTAGAAAATTGTTTGATAGTGTGGGAAATTCAACTTTTATTCGCAATAATTGGTGGCCAGCATTCTTTTTTTTTGTTTTGTTTTGTTTTGTTTTTTGTTTTTGGGTCACACCCGGCAGCGCTCAGGGGTTACTCCTGGCTCCATGCTCAGAAATTGCTCCTGGCAGGCACGGGGGACCATATGGGGCACCGGGATTCGAACCGATGACCTATTGCATGAAAGGTAAACGCCTTACCTCCATGCTATCTCCCGGGCCCCTTGTGGTGGCCAGCATTCTTACTTCACTTAATTTGATTCAAGATAATTTAATTTGATTGCCAAAATAAGTCAGCTTATTTGGGGGAGAGAAAGGAACTATCAGGGAGCTGAGGATTTAAGAATTTAAAATCAGGAAACAAGAACAAAATGAAAAAAAATTTTTTTTGGTTTTTGGGTTATTTCTGGTAGTGCTCAGGGATTACTCCTGACTCTGCACTCAGAAATCACTCTTGGCAGGCACGAGACATTATATGGGATGCCGGTATTCAACTGGGGTCCAACCTGGGTTGACTGTGTGCAAGGCAAATGCCCTACCACTGTGCTGTAGCTCCAGCCCCCAAAATGAATATTTTCATAATGCTATTGTTAGGAAAGTTAATATGATATAAAAAGACCTGGAAGAAACATTTAAGAATATTAAAGGAATCAAGTCAATAGAATAAGGAAGAGAGAATGTAGGTTTGGTTTTGGTTAATATCTATGGGGACAGAGAAAATGGAAGAGATATAATACTCTTTTTCAAAAGTTAAGAAAAAAGAAAAAGTAGGTAAAATTCAATTATTGGAAGTTTAAATTTGCTTTATTTTAAAAAAATAACAGGAAAATTCATTAGAAAAATTAGAAGAATAGCAGAATCTCTCTGATTGATATGAGAAAAGTAGGCTATTGGGAAAGAGGTTTGGACATAGGATTCTACTCATTATACAAGAATTAATAATGGCTCAGAGAATGTGGAAATCATAGGTGTGAATAGTGCTCACAGGTAAGGTGTAATATTGAGATTTTGATGGTAAGTTGAATGTGAAACAATACATCATATATTTCATTTTTGCCAGATCCAGTGGCTATCAGGGGTTACTCATGGCTCTGTACTCAGAAATTACTTCTGGAAGGAGCCGGGGACTGTATAGAGTGTCAGAGATCAAACCTGAGTCAGCTGCGTGCAAGGCATGCATACTCATGCTCTTGCTTAGGCCCACATCTCTATTGTTTTTAGGCCGACTCATTTGTGGCAACTATTTGGGTTTGTTTCCACACCCAGTGGTGTTCAGGGGCCTTAACTGAACTCCGCACATTCCTGGCTCTGCATATACAAGATAAGTACCCTACCCACTGTACTATGTCTCCAGTCCAGCACCCCTTAAGTTGTTTTCAATATTGTATACTCAGGAACCAACTGAATGTTAAGACCATGACAATGCAAGGTTGATGATGATGTTTTCTCTAGTGTTTAAAATTGCTAGGGATACGGGGGGGGGGTTGTTGGAAATAATAAAAACCTAAGTCCAATCTTAATGACTGTTTTTTGGACCATAGAAATATGTATTTTGAAATTCATTTGGCATCTCAAAGAACTTCAAATTGTCAAAACAATTACGAGAAAGCTCAAGTTTGGGCAACTTGCCCTTTCACTTTAAAAAATTACTACAAAGCTACTGATTTGATACTGAGTGGTTAAGGAAACTGGTGTGGTACATCTATAGTGGAATACTTTGCAGATATTAGGAAATATGAAGTCATGAAATATGCCTATACATGGATAGATATGGAGACTATCATGTTGAGTGAAAAGAGTCAAAGACATAGTCTCACTCATTTTATATCTATGGAATATAAGAAAAATAAAGTATGGTAATAGTATGAGGTGAGAAGAAGGGCAAACCAATGATAGGAAGTTTGCCACAAAGAGTGGTTGTAGGAATAACCCATTTCCATTCAATTCAGGATAATTCTTCTTGCTGGTGCTTGTCACTCATGGACTAGAAGTATCTCTGGGTTGGTCTGGTCCTTACTGTACTTGTTTTCCAACCTAGGGTGATCTCAGTGAGAAGCTGCTTGCAGTTCTGTTTTCCACATCTAATCCAACTGCCTGCTGGTATATCTTTTATGGGACATAAAATAGCCTGACAATTTTCATTGAACAGAAGGCTTGTGGTAGAATTTTCCTGAATCTGTTTTATTCCCTTCAATATGTGTGGATTTTTTCCTGTGTTGGTGTTTGCTTCCAGATCTGTGCTCCCCAGTCCCTCAGGATTGGGGTATGGGACTTCTGCTTCACCTGGTGCCCAAACAAGAGCATTGTCTACAACTGGTGATTTTTAACTGGAGTGATTTTGTCGTTATTCAAATGGATAATACCACCTTGGATAAAGCATTTAGTTCCTATTTGGTTCAAAATTATGACAATGGGGCCGGAGAGGTAAGGTGTCTGTCTTGCAAATGTTAGCATAGGATGGACCGCGGTTTGATCCCCTGGTGTCCCATATGGTACCCAAGCCAGGAGCGACTTCTGAGTGCATAGCCAGGAGTAATCCCTGAGCATTACCGGGTGTGGCCCCCAAACCAAAAACCAAACAAACAAACAAAATTATGACAATGGGTTGTCTTTGGGTCTAGGAATCTTGGCCTGTCTTCATGTATATCGCTACCTTCTTTATTCCAACAATCAATATAAAAATATGGAAGTAGCAATTTACATATTTGTCATTCTGGTATTGATTCAAATTGGTATTATAATTTATATCTATTGTGCAATGCAAAATCACAAGTCAAGCTTTCTGAAACTGTTTCTCCTACTGTTTCCAAAACACCTCTAATTTTGGAAAATAAAAGCGCTTTATCAGTAGTGACACTTGTTCAAGCCAAAAGGCCCAAGGCTGGTAACTCGCCACCTTCCCTCCACTGGCACTAGGCCAAAGATACTGCCAGTCTTTGAGATTAATATACTATTAATTATTGAAACAAAGGACAAAAAATGAGTTTTCCTCTGTACTGAGTAAGCTGCTACAGCCATCTATCTAGAATGAATAGGGGTCCTGAAACTGAATGATCTGCTATTTCTACAAGCATGTAAAATCCCATGACATCTCTCTCTAATGGGACATAAAATAGCCTGACAATTTTCATTGACATTTTCAAAAGCTAACAGTTTTGTCAGGAGACTTTGTATCTCCTTGCTTTTAACCTACCCTGGATAGCATCTGTCAGTTTCCCCAGAAATTTTGTGTATGGCTCAGAAACAGCCTGAAAGATTTTTGTAAAAATGACCTTAAATTCTGCATCTGCATCAACCTTCTCCCAAACACACAATGCAATCATTCTGATCAGTTCCAAAACAGTCCAGGGTAAAGTTGCCTGCTTGTGGGATCCAAGAAAGCCCCTTTCCCTATCATAAGTTCCTAAGACAACTGGACTCCTGCAACTACCATTCCAGGATGGCCTAGAAGATCCTTGGTGGCGAACCTATGGCACGCGTGCCAGCTGTGGCACGCAAAGACCTTGCAACTGGCATGCGGGAAAGTCCGAAATTAAGATATGCGGCATGGCAGGATGCGAGTGTGCCAGTGTCTGCTTTGCAGCTCACCTGGCAAAAGGGTCAGACTGGCCATTGGGAGACCGGGCATTGTACTGACCTAGATTATTAAGCTTTGTTTTAGCTACATCAGAAAACTACACATTCCACTGCATTAAGTTAGAAGAACTCAGTCAGATCTTAGCAACAGTATTAAAAACCTGAGAAATACATCATCTACCTTCACTCCAGGTAGTAAGAAATTCAACACAGAAAAGAAAAAGTGGACCATATATGAGCATGCCTTCTTAAATTGACCGAGATTCTATGTTTAAACCCATAAAGGTTGGAGTTTGGTTGTTTCCCTGATGGAAGGGAGCCAGTTCTGGATCTGTACAAGTGCTGCACCCTCAGCGGAGTTGCAGTGGAGATGAGTGAGGTGGAGGTAATATTAAGGACCCAGTCTTTCAGTCAGCACCTGATAGAACTGTTTCTAGTTCATTTTTGGCCTTTAATGCGAGTGTCAATGATTTCCTGAAACTGCTTGACTAAGTCACAGGCAGAGATCAGTCCTTGAGCCAAGACCTATTTGAAATGCTAATTCTGGTCATAAGTGCTAATCCATAGTGATGAGAGGCTGAAAGGGTTTGGGTGTGTGTATGGGTGTGTGGGGTTGGGGTGGTATTCCAGACACAGGGGTGTTTAGCTATAGGAGTAAAGGGATTTTGAAGGGAAAGCAACCACTTGAGGATCAGTGAGGATAGGGAGACAATGGAAAAGATTTTGTTGAATGGAAGCAGAAGAGGGGGAATGTAGATAAACTCTGTACAACACAGGTGGACTACCTCAGATACATACATATATGCATACATAATTTATAGATAAATATGTTACAGCTGCAAAACTGACCCATCTAGGGTGCCAAATTGGTCAAAGAGCTTCATAAATATAAATCCAGAAAGTCAGGTGATGAGGAAATTTTAGACTTGGTTATAAAAGTGTCATAGGTTAGATTATGCATAATTATACATAAACCAATCAACATTTCCATATCTTGTCTTAAGCACATCACAAAAACCTTTCTGAGAAGTTGCTAAGAATCCTATAATGACCACTGTAAAAAGAGTTAAATCACAGTAGTATGAACCTGGAGCATCCAATGTCTTTCTCCATAGACTTATGCCTTAATTTATACAGTCATATCCATTGCTATAGTACCCATTGGTGTATAAAAGAGGATATAAGATGCTGAATATTTCACAGAAGAGGTGGGAATATCCAAAACTTCATGATTATCTAACTTAAACCAGCACTGTCTTGCTGTATTTTTACAGGAAGCCATGTAGTGACATTTGTCTATCTCATCATAATTATTAGAAACAGAAAATAAGTTATATTTTTCAGTGTTGTTCTTAGAATCAGTAACATATTGTGATAACTCAAGATTTTCTAAGGGGAAATCCACATAAGTCTGTTATCTTTGCTTCCATCTGACCTCATATGAAAAATATTTCAGATGTATTAAAACCACAGGTGGTAATTTCCAAATTTCTCTTTTAGAGAATCCCACTGTGCTCTGCAGAAACTGCAATAAGACTTTTTACTGTCTGTCAAATTTTCTTCTTTGGAAAATAATTTGATACAATCCTGTAGTGTACATTTACATGTGGATGCTAATGGCATAGATAGGTGCACCAAAATCTCTAATGTCTGAGACTTTTTTTTTTTACAGTTGAGGCACTTGACTGTGGATTTGAACTGTCCTTGAAAAAGTGTAACAATAATAGACTCATTGAGCTGCTTGTCTCTCTGCCAAGGATGCTTTGCAGTTTTTAAGTCAAGTGACTGATTATTATTTTCCTCTCTATGCTTTTTCTCCCTATCATCTTTATTCAGGTATTCATGAAGGACATCCGAAATAGAAGTAGTTGATGTGAATCTTGTTTTCTGTGCTCTGGGAATTGGTTATTGATCTTCATAATGGTCATCTTAAAGTCTTTTGGGTTGATATAGTTGTGCTGTCTTGCCCACATAACTTTCATAATTTTGCCAAATCTTCTGCCAATTTTCCTTTCTATACCAACAGATTTGACCTGTTAAGATTAACCTCATTGGGGCCAGAGAGATAGCATGGAGGTAAGGCATTACCTTTCATGCAGAAGGTCATTAGTTTGAATCCCAGCATCTCATATGGTCCCTTAGCCTGCCAGGAGTGATTTCTGATCTTGGAGCCAGGAGCAATCCCTGAGTGCTGCCAGGTGTGATCCAAAAACCAAAAAAAAAAAAATTAACTACCTAATGGCTGTTTCTCCTCCCTCAAGTTCCTATTTATCCCACCAATGGTCAGCCCCACCCACTAGGGTGGGGCTGAGATTTGGAATAAAGATTAGGACTGGCTGGGGCGGGGAGGGAGAGAGCAGAGGTAGTAAAGATGGAAGAAGGGCAGCTGAAGGAGGCTGCTGGAAAAGCTTAGCAAACTATCTCGAATACAGGCAGAGGTTGGGAAGGGGGAAGTGGGCACTGATGGTGGGAATGTTGCAGTGGTGAAGAGGAGTGTTTTGTTTATGACTGAAACCCAACTACAATCATGGTTGTAATCATGGTGCTTAAATAAATATTATATATAAAAGCTTAGGACCACAGGTACCTCCAACCAGGTTCGTGAATGCCCTGCCCCCTCCTGCCAAATTCTCAGACTGCGCAGATGCTCATGCGTCCTAGTAAAGATAGTCTAACACTTATGCCATATAGATCAAGGCAGCCAGACCTAACACTAATTTCCCTCAGATAATCCACAGTCCATAAAACAGAATAGCAAAAACACGGAAGTAGCTTGTAATACCTCTATCATACTTAGAGAAGCTCACCTGGCTAGAAAAAAATAAACACAAAATCAGGTTTTAATCACTTCTAAAACAATCATTATAGCAGAACACTTTACTAAACAACTCGAAACTTCAACATTAAAAACCACCAAATAGAAAGAAATATGGGTAAACTAAGAAAGTCACTAGCAGCTGGGGATAAGGAGAGAAATCTTAACAAGTCTCCAAGTCCACCAAAATGCATGACCCCCCCCCCAATAGGTGAGGACCTAAAAGTGACCACGAATGTCTGATCAATAGAAATTAAGGAATCAATAGCCTGCAAAATCTATAGATGAGCAATTCAACCAACTCAAAGAATTTTTACAGAAGATGAGAGAATCCATACAAATGGAAAACATTGGAAGAAGAGTCCCTAAAACATGTTAGCAAGCCATAATAGCAGAATCACCCAGTTAGAAGATCATATAGAAGAACTTGAAGAAAAACTACAAACCAACAATGACAAAGAAGTCAATAAGGAGACAGAGCAACAGCAAGACATATAGTAATACAAATGGCAAAAAAGAGATAAAGATGAATTCTTTAAAGCAATAGGGAGAAAAAAAACCTCATGTACAAAAGAAGGAATATAAGAATCAAACCAGATCTCCCATTTGAAAAAAAATCAAGCAAGAAGACAGTGGTATGTCATATTTAAATTACTGAATGAAAGAAACTTCCAACCTAGAATCCATTACCTGGCAAAACTCCCATTCGTATGGGAGGGAGAACTAAAAACATTCTCAGACAAAAAAGAACTTGCACTATTTGTGCTAACCAAACCAACTCTAAATGAACTAATCAAAGATGAATTACACAATCCAAACACCCAATTGTAACAATAACCACTCTACACAATACAGTAGCACAACAATCCTCTGTCAATAATCACCTTAAATGTCAATGGACTAAACTGCCCCATTAAAAGACACAGAGTAGAGGGTTGGATCAGAAAACAAAAACCAGATAGCTGCTGTCTGAAACACACTTAAAAGAATAGAATTGACAGAGGCTTAGGATAAAAGGATGGAAATTGATTACTCAGGTCAATGGAAACCAAAAAAAGCTGGGTCAGTCATTCTTTTTTTTTGTTTGTTTGTTTGTTTTTGGGCCACACCCGGTGACGCTCAGGGGTTCCTCCTGGCTATGGGCTCAGAAGTCGCTCCTGGCTTGGGGGACCATATGGGACACCAGGGGATCAAACTGTAGTCCGTCCAAGGCTAGCGCAGGCAAGGCAGGCACCTTACTTTTAGCACCACTGCCTGGTCCCTGTGTCAGCCATTCTTATATCAGAACAAATTGCATTCAACCTTAAGAAAGTGCTCAGAGACAAAGAGGGTCACTACTTACTGATTAGGGAAACATTAGACCAAGAAGTACTAACTCTGATCAACATTTACACACCAAATGTAGAACCAGCAAAAAATATAAGGCATTTGTTCGCAAACCTAAAGAAACATATGGAAGGAAATGTAATAGTAGTAGGAGTTTTCAATACTCCATTATCACCACTAGACAGATCCACCAGGAAGAAAACTAGTAAAGACATAAAAGCCCTAAATGAGAAATGAGAAGAACTAGGACTAATGGACTTATACAAGGCTCTTCATCCCCAGAAAGCAGAATACACATTCTTCTCAAGTGCACATAGAACCCTCTCTAGAATAGACCATGCCTTAGGATATAAATTTAACTAGCACAAAGTCACAAATATAAGTATTCTAAGAAGCACTCTATCAGATCACTATGCAACAGAGATCAAGATTGATTGTTAAAAGGTGTAGAGAAAATCTAACACCTGGAGATTAAACAACATGCTACTTCACAACTGCTGGATCAAAGAGGAAATGAAGGAAGAAATATAAAGATTACTTAAGATGAATGATGATGAAGAAACAAATTGTCAAAACTTGTGGGATATAGTAAAAGCAATAATTAGGGGGAAACTCATAGCAATACAGGCCTATGTTAGAAAAGAGGAAAATGACAAAATCAACAGCTTAAAGGGACACCTGAAGGACCTGGCAAAACAGCAGCAAAGAAACCAAAACACAGGCAGAAGACAAGAAATAATAAAAGCCAGAGCAGAAATTGTTGGAGACTGCCTGGATTAATTGAAAGACCTTTCTCTCTAAAATCAAAATGTAGCCTTTACAGTCTGAGCTAAACTGTCTACAAGTTGCAAGTCTGAGCAGCTAACAAAATGGGCTTTGGCCTAGGACCAAAAGAAAGATAGGAGCTGACGGCATACCTCAGAATCAGAGAGTTAACTATTAGGCACCAGGATGTTTCAGTAAAGACAAGGGCCTACAGGCCCAAGCAGAGATTAGATCTTTACTTTGCTAGACACCAGGATGTTTCAGTAAAGATAGGGGCCTGCAGGCTAAAGCAGAGATTAAATCTTTTACTTTGATGCTCAAAAACAATGTGGGCCTCATGACTGATGAATGTCACCCTCATGACGTATTACCTTGTTAATTTTGAAAAACAACATGTGTCAGAATGTATTGCCCCCTACTCTCTTTGTTCTCTTTGTTTGGCTCAGCTATATAAGACCTGCCCTCCCCAGAAATAAATGGCTCTCGATCGGAATCTCGACCTGAGTCCATTATTTCCCAGTCCCTCTTTTCTTCTAGGTCGGTCTCCTCTTCGCTACTCGTAAAATAACTGACGTGGTCCTCAGTCTCCCCCGCGGGTCGGGGTCCCTGGTGGGCCGCAAGAAATAACACATAGAAACAAAGAAAACAACACAAAGAATTAATGAGATCAGGAACTGGTTTTTGAAAAGATTACACAGGATAGACAAACCACTGGCAAGACTCACAAAACACTCAAATAAATCATATCACAAATGAAAGGGGAGAGATTACCACAGAACCTCAAGAAATCCAGGACATCATGAGGTCTTACTATGACCAAGTGTACTCAGCTAAATTAGATAACCCAGAAGAAATTGATAGATTTCAGGAAAAGTATCATCTTCCAAGACTTAATAAGGAGAATGCAGTTAGCTTAAATAGGCCAATCATATCTAAGGAAATTGAAATAGTAATTAAGAAATTCCCCAAGAACAAAAGTCCAGGATCAGATGGTTTTACAGGTGAATTCTACCAAACATTTAGAGAAGAATTACTGCCATTGATCCTCAGGCTTTTCCAAAACATCAAAAGACAGGAATCCTCCCTAACTCCTTTTACGAGGTTAATATCACACTCATTACCAAAGCTAGCAAAGAAACTGCCAAGAAAGAAAACTCACTAATGAACATAGATGCAAAAATCCTCAACAAAATCTTGGCAAACCGAATCTAATAATACATCAAAAAGATTATACACCATGACCAAATGGGTTTCATCCCTGGGATGCAAGGATTGTTCACTACATGCAAATCAATCAATATCACACACCACACCAACAAGAAGAAAAACAAAAATCACATGATCATATCA
>PVKC010039959.1:0-12431 GCA_004027635.1 Crocidura indochinensis | reverse complement strand
GCCCATAATCCCAGCCAGGCCCAGGGGTCCTTTTCTCTCTCTTCTGCCCCATATTTGTCTCTGTGTCCTTTGCAGAGAGAATGCCATTGAGGCCCAATACCTAGAGCTACTCTACATCTTCTCCGTCTGCCTCTCTCAACCTCCGAAAGGGAACCCTGGGCGGTGCCAGTCTGCCACTCTCCCCTCTGGGGCCCTGGACGCCCCTGCCTGGAGTTCAACACCAGCAGGACTCCCTGTGTCACCTACAATCTTGGTCCTCCCTCCGGGGGAAGGAGCCCACCTTCCTCGTAGTTGCCAACCCTGCTCTGCCTCGCCCTCCTCCCCCAACTATCCCTGCTCCCCCTGGGTGCAGGGACAGCCGAGCAGCATCACAGGGCCTGGAGGGGGATGTGCAGGCTCTTGGGGAGGAAGGGGCTCGAGCTCTTGGAGCTCAGGCCAATATGGGCTCCATCGGATCACTGCATCCTCCCCGAAACAGAATTATAAAAGCACTCAGACGCTTTTTCTGTTGAGTAAAATAATTATTCCTCTTAACAATTTTGAGCACCACTGTAGGACGATTAAAAACAGAAAAGGAAAGATAAATGCAATAACACAATACTATATGGAATGCTCATGAAGTAGAACTCATAGATATAGAATACTAAATGAGTATAAATATAGTATTTAGGAAATTAGTTTTTGAGTATACGATTTTAATATTTGATGGTGAATTTCCTTACCTTTGTTTTAATAAAGCCAGTGATTAGCAGCAATGTGGCCACTTTTCCAAATATTCGGTTCAGCTGTATAGAGTTCTGGGGGATCCAACTGGGTGTTTGCAAGGTAAGTTCCCACTCTACTGCACTCTCTCTCCACTTCAAATATTTTATATCTTATAGTTTCTCTTTGGCCCCAAAGACAAGATACAGGATTTCCTATCATTTTATTAATTTTTTAAAAAATCAAAGTTTTGCCAGTCTGTGTTCTAAGCCAAATTCCAAGATCTATGTGACCTTTAAACTTAATCTGGAAAATTCTCAAATGAAGTATATTCATATCAACCTTAATACCTCAGTTTGTTGTTAATATGCCTCTAGAAGTTTCAAATGAGTTGTGCCAAGTTTTAGTTAAGCTGTAAGTCAGAGGTTTTATCTATTTTACAGGTAAAGAAAATTTTATTAGACAAAATGAAATTTACCTTTCAGGGACAGTGATGTTTTAAGTTATTATTACCACTTGAAATAACCATAAAGCATACATATCTAAATATTGCAATAATGTTACTTAGATGTTACTTCTTTGCTCTAGAGAGGAATCTTTAAAACTAGATCAGGAGTGTTAGATATAGTACAGTTGGTATGATGTTCTCCTTGCATGTATTTTTCTCTCCACTATGGTTCCCTGTGTGAAATGATATCTCGTTATTTTGATTTGTAACTTCTTGATTAGTAATGATATAGAGTATTTTTCATACCTTTTGGCCATATATATTTCTTCCTTTAACTATTCATGGAAATTTACTCTTCAAAGGATATTTAAGAATATTTGATAGCTTTGCTTATATTGAGGAAAGTATTTCAATTTCCATCGTGTTGAGATTTATTTTAATGAATGGTAGCTGGTCCTTGTCTGCAACTATTGATATGATTATATGATTTTATTTTTAATTTTATTGTTTGTTCCATATATTAAACCATCTTTGCATTTCCAGAAGTAATTTTGTTTTGTTTGGGGCCACAACTAGCGACACTTGGGTTACTCCTGACTCTGCAGTTAAAAATGGCTCCTGGCAGGCTCAGGGGACCATATGGGATGCCAAGAATAGAACCCAGGTTTGTTCTAACAACATTCAAGGCAAACGCCCTAACACTGTACTATCTCTCGAGCCCTACATTTCTGAAATGAAACCTAACTAGTTTTCATTTCATTTTCATTTCAACCTAACCTTATTGATGAATTTTCGATTTTACTGTATATGCTAGCATTTTCTTTTTAATTTATTTATGTATTTTTTCTTTATTTAAGCACTATGATTACATACATGATTGTAGTTTAGTTTCAGTCAAAAAAAACCACACTGTAGGGCTGGAGCAATGGCACAGTGTTAGGCCCTTTGCCTTGCATGCAGCTGACCCAGGACAGACCTCAGTTTGATCCCCCAGCATCCTATATGCTCCCCCAAGCCAGGAGCAATTTTTGAGTGCATAGCCAGGAGTAATCCCTGAGCATTGGTGAGTGTGGCCCCCCCAAAAGAACACCCCTCTTCACCAGTGCAACATTCCCACCACCAATGCCCCCATCTCCTTCTTTCCCCACTCCCTGCCTATACTCAAGACAGGCATTCTACTTTTCTCACTCATTAACATTGTCATGGTAGTTAGTGTAGTCATTTCTCTAACAACACTCATGACACTTTGCAATGAACTTCACATTAAGAGTCTGTCCTTACAGCCCTCAGCTCTGTTGTCTCTGGGGATTATTACAATAATACCTTGGTTTTCTTAAAAATGTCGTTTTTTCTTCAAGACCATAGATGAGTGAAACAATTCTGCATCTATCTCTCTCCCTATGACTTATTTTGCTCAGCATAATAGATTCCATGTACATCATGTATAGGAAAATCTCATGACTTCACCTCTCCTAATGGCTGCGTAATATTCCATTGTATATATGTACCACAGTTTCTTTAGCCATTCCATTTGTTGTTTCCAGAGTCTGACTATTGTAAATATTACTTCAATGAATATAGGTGCGAGGAAGGGATTTTTGTATTGTATTTTTGTGTTCCTATAGCATATCCCTAGCAGTGCATGGAACTACAGTTTCCAATTTTTGGAGGAATCTCCATATCGCTTTCTATAAAGATTGGACTAGATGGCATTCCCACCAGCAGTGAAAAAAAGTTCCTTTCTCTCCACATCCCACCAGCACTGCTTCTTCTCATTCTTTGTGATGTGCGAAAATCTCTGTGGTGTGAGATGGTGCCTCATAGTTGTTTTGATTTGCATCTCCCTGACGATTAGTGATGTGAAGCATTTTTTCATGTGCCTTTTGACCGTTTGTAGTTCTTCTTTGGCAAAGTGTCTGTTCATTTCTACTCCCCATTTTTTATAAGAATAGATGTTTATTTCTTGTAATGTTCTGTCAGTGCCTTGTATATTTTAGATATTAGCCCCTTATCTAATGGGTATTGGGTGAATAGTTTCTCTCACTCAGTGGGTGGCAATTATATTCTAGGCACTATTTTCTTTGAGGTGCAGAACCTTCTCAGCTTAATATAGTCCCAACTGTTTATCTGTGCTTCCACTTGTTTGGAGAGAACTGTTTCCTCCTTAAAGATGCCTTTAGTCTCAATGTCATGGAGTGTTTTGCCTACGTATTGTTCTATTATGATTTCAGGTCTGATATTAAGGTCTTTAATTCATTGGAATTTACCTTCATACATGGTGTTAGCTGGGGGTCTGAGTTCACTTTTTTGCAAGTGGTTTACCAGTTGTGCCAACACCACTTGTTAAAGAGGCATTCCTTGCTCCATTTAGGATTTATTGCTCTTTTATCAAAAACGAGGTGATTGTATGTCTGGGGAACATTCACTGAGTATTCAAGCCTATTCCACTGATCTGATACTCTGTCTGTTTTGATAACTATTGCTTTAATACAGTTTAAAATTGGGGACAGTAATGCCTCATATTCCCTTTCCCGAGGATTGCCTAAGCTATTCAAGGTGTTTATTGTTGCAAATAAATTTCATAAGTGATTGATCTACTACTTTGAAGAATGTCGTGAGTATCTTTAGAGGGATTGCATTAAATCTGGGGAGTATTGCCATTTTAATGATGTTGACCCTGCCAATCCATGAACAGGGTACGTTTCCATTTCTGTGTGTCCTCTATTATTTCTTGAAGCAGGGCTTTATAGTTTTCTTTAGTCATGTTGACTCCAAGATATTTGAGTTTGTGTGGCACTAATGTGAATGGGTTTGTTTTCTTAATGTCCATTTCTTCCCTATCATTATTGGTGTATAAAAAGGCCGTTGATTTTTTGTGTTAATTTTGTAGCCTGCCACACTGCTATATGAATCTCTTGTTTCTGGAAGCTTTTTGGTAGAGTCTTCAGGATTTTCTAAGTAGAGTATCATGTCATCTGCAAACAGTGAGAGCTTGACTTCTTCCTTTCCTATGTGGATGCCCATGATATCCTTTTCTTGCCTAATCGCTATAGCAAGTACTTTCAGTACTATGTAGAATAAGAGTGGTGAGAGAGGACAGCCTTGTCTTGTACCAGAATTTAGAGGAAAGGCTTTTAGTTTTTCTCCATTGAGGATAATATTTGCCATTGACTTGTGGGAGATGGCCTTAACTATTTTGAGAATGGTTCCTTTCATTTCCATTTTACTGAGAGTTATTATCAAGAATGGGTATTGGACCTTATCAAATGCTTTCTCTGCGCCTATTGATATGATCATCTGATATTTCTTTTTCTTGTTGTTGATATTGTGTATTATGTTGATAGATTTACAATGTTAAACCATCCTTGCATTCCTGGGATGAAACCTACTTGATTGTAGTGAATGATCTTCTTGATGAGGCATTGGATCCTAATTGTCAGGGTTTTATAGAGGATCTTAGTATCTGTGTTCATCAGAGATGTTGATCTCTAATTTTCTTTTTTGGCAGCATCTCTATCTGGTTTAGGTCTCAAGGTGATGTTGGCTTCATAAAAGCTATTTATTTGAAAGTATCCCTGGTTTTTCAATTTCATGAAAGATCCTTGCTAAGATTAGAAGTAGTTCCTCTTGAAATGTTTGAAAGAATTCATTAGTGCATCCATCCATACCAGGCTTTTGTTTTTGGACAGTCATTTGATTATGCTTTTAATTTCCCCAATAGTGTTGGGGGTGCTTAGATATGCTGCATCCTCCTTATTCAACCGTAGAAGGTTATGAGTCCAAGAATTTATCCATTTATTCCAGGTTCTCATACTTAGTGGTATAAAGTTCCTCAAAGTAGTTTCTGAATACCCTTTGAATCTCCTCAGTATCTTGTAGTGATCTCCCCCTTTCCATTTCTGAAAGAGGTTATCAAGTTTCTCTCCCTCTCTTTGTGAGTTTTGCCAATGGTCTATCAATTTTGTTTACTTTTTCAAAGAACCAACTTCTGTTTTCATTGATCTTTCGGATTGTTTTTTGGTTTTCCACTTCATTGATTTCTGCTCTAAGCTTCATTTTTTCCCTTCTGTCTCCCTACTTTTGCTTCCTTTTGTTGATCAGTTTCAAATTCAATAAGCTTTGTCAATAAGCTATTCAGGTATGCTCCTTCTTCTTTACTGATGTGCGCTTTCAAAGCTTTAAATTTTCCTCTGAGTACTGCTTTTGCAGTACTCAGGTTCTGATAGTTTGTGTCTTCTCTGTCATTTGTTTACAGGAAAGTTTTGGTTTCCTCTTTGATATCATCTCTGACCCACTGGTTGTTCAGTAGTAGGCTGTTTAATTTCATGGTGTTAAAGTTTTTCTTCTCTGTCCCTTTGTAGTTCACATCTAATTTCAGAGCCTTGTGGTCAGTGAAGGTAGCCTGCAATTTTTTTTATCCTCTTGACTTTATAGAGGCATGTTTTATGTGCCAGTATGTGTCTCTCTGGAGAATGACTCATGTACATTGCAGAAGAATGTGTATCCAGGTTTCTGAGGATGGGGTGTACAATATATATCTACTAGGCCTCTCTATTCCATTTTTCTTTTCAGGTCTAACATAATTTTGTTGGGTTTCAATCTGGTTGACCCATTGAGTATTGACAGGAACCTGGTGAGGTCTCCTACAGTTATTGTGTTATTATTGATATCCTTTATTATATTTGTCAACAATTGTACTAAATACTTTGCTGGTCTCTCATTGAGTGCATACATATTCTGTTGTGAATATCCCTTGATTAGTACAAAATGTCCATCTTTGTACCCTACAACTTTTCTGAGTGTAAAGTTTGTGTCATCTGATATTAGTATGGCCACTCCAGTTTTTTTTTTTTGGGGGGGGGCATACCTGGCGGTACTCAGGGGTTAATCCTGGCTATCTGTTCAGAAATAGCCCCTGGCAGGCATGGGGGACCATATGGGATGCCGGGATTCTAACCAACCACCTTAGGTCCTGGGTCGGCTGCTTGCAAGGCAAACACCACTGTGCTATCTCTCTGGCTTCACTCTCCAGCTTTTTTAATGATGGTGTTAGCTTGGATGATTTTCCTCCAGCCTTTGATTTTGAGTCTATGTTTGTTCTGACTATTCAGGTGTTTCTTATAGGCAGCAGAAGGTTGGATTCAGTTTTTTTATATACATTTAGCCATCTGTGTCTCTTAACAGGTGCGTTTAAACTGTTGGCATTAAGAGAGATAATTGTCATGGACTTAGTGCCATCTTTGTGTAGAAGTTTGGTTTTTGTTGGTCAGTCTTTTCTTAAAGTAGTCCTTTCAGTTTTTCTTTTATGGCTGGTTTGAGTTTCTGAACTTTTGTTTATCTGTGAAGCTATGTATACTTCCTTCAAACCTGAAAGTAAGTTTTGCTAGGTTCAGGATTCAAGGTGAAGTATTTATTTAATTGAGTTTTGTCATTATGTCCCACCACTGCCTTCTGGCCTTGAGTGTTTCTTGTGACAGGTATGCTGTATGTCTCAAGAATGCTCCTTTGAATGTAATTTCCCTTTTGATCTTGCTGCTTTCAGTATTCTGTCTCCATCTGTGGGATTCGTCATTGTGACTAGGATGTGTCTTGGGGTTTTTTTCCTGAGGTCTCTTTTAGTTGGTTCTCTGGGCATCCAGGATTTGGTTGCATGTATTCTTAGCTCTGTTAGTTTCTCTGTGATGATGTTCTTGAATGTTGATTCTTCTTGGAGCTTTTCTCCCTGGCTTTCTGTGACTCCAATGATTCTTAAGCTTTTTCTGTTGAGCTTATCAAAGACTTCTATTTTCATCTGTTTACATTGTTTGAGTAATTTTTTCCATTGTCTAATCATTTGCTTTAAGAATTTTTTCCAATCTCTTCTGCTGTATGAAGTTGGTATGCAGCTCATCTTCCAGCTCACTAATTCTATCCTCAGCTGCTGTTATCCTGTTGGAGAGGCTTTCCATTGAGTTTTTCAATTTGTCTCCTGAGTTTTTCAGACCTGTTATTTGACCTATTATTTCAGTTTGGAATTTTCTGATTTTTATCTTCATATTTTCTTGATTCTTATTAGTGTTCTGTTCAACTTGATCTGTGCCTTCTTTGAGTTCTGTGAACATCCTCCGTATTTCTTCTCTAAATTCCATAGTTGAGAGACTAAGTGGTTGGTTGTTTTTGCATCACCAGTTGTCATCTTCATTCTCTATGCTTCTTGTTGGTCTGCGTTGTTTCCCCATTGACATGCTTGTATTGTGGTTTTTTCTACATGTTGTGGTGGTATTCATTGGCTTGATGATGTGGCTCCACCCTTTGTGGGCAGGTCAACTCACCTCCAAGGAAGTGGAGCCTTAGGGAAGAAAGCTACACAGGATCAAGTCTTAGTCTGGAGCAGGCAGAGAAAGATTCAAAGAGGTCTGCTGTGCTTCAGAGTCACAGAAGAATTCAGCTGGTTCCACCCTTTGTGGGCAGGTTGTCTCACCTCCAAGGAAGGGGAGCCCTTAGGGAAGAAAGCCACACAGGATCAAATCTTAGGCCAGGGTAGGAAGAGAGATGATATTACCTTTCTGTTAGATGATAGATTTGCAAATATATTCTCCCATATATTTTAATTTTAGCTAAATTTTCTTTCACAGTAAGAAGGTTTTTTAATTTAATGTACTTATATTTATTTATTTATTTATTTTTGTTTTTGGGTCACACCTGGTGACGCTCAGGGGTTACTCCTGGCTATTCACTCAGAAGTCGCTCCTGGCAGGCACGGGGGACCATATGGGGAACTGGGGGATCGAACTGAGGTCCGTCCTAGGTTAGCGCAGGCACCTTACCTCCAGCGCCACCGCCCGGCCCCTGTTTTTTTTTTTTTTCTTTGCATTAGGGTCCAATCACTTCTGAGGTCAGTATCATGGAAGGTTCTGCTTTGCTTTCTTCATTGTATATAATGAATTCAAATGTAATACTGAGGAATTTAATATGGTATGAGGTAGTGGTCAGTTTCATTTTCTTTTTTTCCCCACAGAGCTAAGCAGTTTTTATTATTTATTGAAGATATATTTCTTCTTTCACTTGGTTCCTTTATCATTGACTGGATGTTCATATATCTCAGGGTTTACTTCTGAACTCTCAAGTCTATTTCATTGGTCTAATAGTATGTTTTTAGTTCTGTGTACCACAATCTTTTTGATTACTTTCAAATTCATTTTTCTTAAATTTTTTTGGGTATTCAAGAAGTATTTTTGTTCTGTACAGATTTTAGTAGCAGTAGTTTAGTAGTAGTTTTACGTCTTTAAAGAATGCCAGGGGATTTGAATAGAGGAATTGCATTGAATCTTTATAGTATATTAGGGAGAATAAATATTTTAACCATGTTCATTCTTCCATTCCACAAGCATAGGATTTTTTTTGCATTTCTTTGTGTCATTTGTTCCTTTTATTAGTGATTTTTAATTTTTAATGAGCCTTTCATCTCTTTTTCTTTGATTTTATTTGTTCCTTGAGGGACATCCAGCTCTCATCTCAATTCAGGCATTGCTCCTGTACATGCTCCTTGGGATCATACAGTGCTAAAGATTGAACCCAGGACACCCTCATGTGTGTGTGTACTTCATTCTGTTGAGATATTTTTCTGGTCCTCACCTTTATTTTTAAAGTTCATTCATAGGTACTTGATTTATTTCCCCACAAAATTGTAATTGAATCTTTAAAAATTTCTTCCTCTTATATATCATATTTCATATAAAAATGCAATAATCTGTGAATTTGTGTGTTGATTTTGTATTCTGACACTTTATTGTATATGCATATAATTTCTAGGAGGTCCTTAATGTAGTCTTTAGGGGTTTTGATGTATAAATAATTTTATCATCTGTAATAGTGATAGTTTGATTAGTACTTTTCCAATTTTAATGCCTTTAATTTATCTTTATTGCCTAAATATTATGACTAGGACTTCCAATACTATTAAGAGTGATAAGAGTGAAATATCTTTGTCTTCTACTGATAATTGAACAAAATCCTCCATATTTTTGCCTTGAAAAATATAATTGTGCATTTGTCATATGTTATACATAGCCTTTAGTGTATTGAGGTAAGTTACTTCCACCCACATTTTATTAAGAGTTTATATAATTAATGCATATTTAATATTTTCAAAAGATTTATCCAAATTTATTGATATGGTCACATTTTCTCTGTTGTTCTGTAGTGTAACACTGATTTGCATATCTTTATCTATTTTGTCCCTCTGAAATAAATTCCATTTGATCATAGTATATTAATGAATTTGGCTCACTAAGGTTTTCTTTTTTCTTTTTATTTGTTTTTTGGGTCACACTTGGGGGTCCACATGGGACACTGGGGATTGAACTGTGGTCTATCCTGGGTCAGCTGTGTGCAAAGCAAATGCCCTACCACATAGGGGTTACTCCTGGCAGGCTCAGGGGACCATATGGGATACCAGGATTAGAACCACCATCGTATGCATACAAGGCAAATGTCCTACCTCCATGCTATCATCTGGCCCCTCACTAAGGTTTTCTTTTTTTTCCCTCCCCCACTAAGATTTTCTTAAGGATCATTGAATCTATCTATGTTAATCAATAATATTGGTTTGTATGTTTTTTTCTTTTTTTTTTCTTCTTTTTTTCTTTTTGGGCCATACCTAGCAATGCTTAGGACTGACTCTGAACTCGGATTGCTCCTGGAATGCTCAGGGAACCATATAGGATACTGAGAATCTAACCTAAGATCCAACATGCAAGGAAAGTGCTAACAGCTCTACTATCACTTCAGTCTCCATTAAATTATTTTTGGGGTGTGTTTTTTGCTTTTTAAATCAAGGTAATGTTGGTCTCAGAGAAATTGTTTAGAAGAAGTTCTGTTTTATCAACTTTCTGGAAGAGCTTAAAGCAGGTAAGGAATAGATCTTCTTTGAAGGTTTGGAAGATCTCACCAGTGAACTGATATGGATGAGGGCATTTGTTCTAGGGGAAGCTCTCGATCACTAGTAATTTGCTTAGATTTTCTTCTTCCTCCTGATTTAGTCTTAATAGCTTTTAAGATTCTAAAATTTATCAATCCTTTCCTTTTTGAATTTTCAAAAGAGTTTATCAGGTTTTTTTCACTCTTGTTTTAAATAAGCAAAAAAAGCAGATCTTGGTTTCATTGTGCTTTTGTTAAATCTATATTGTTACCTTTTTTTTTTTGATTTTTGGGCCACACCCAGTGACACTAAGGGGTTACTATTGGCTATACACTCAGAAATTCCTTCTGGCTTGGGGGACCATATGGGACAATGGGGATTGAACTGTGGTCCATCCTGAGTCAGCTGTGTGCAAAGCAAATGCCCTACCACTGCACCACTGCTCCGGCCCTAGTTTTTCATCCTTTTTACTTATTTTCACCTTCATTAGTTCTTTTCTTAGTGTAATTCATTTGAGCTTTGCCTCATTGCTGATGAAAGCTTATATTGCCATGAACTTCCCTCTCTTGCTATTTATCATATGTTCTAAGAATTTATGTCTTATTTCCTCTTGTTCTTATTTGTTTTCAGGGAATTTTTAAATTTCCTCTTGACTTCCTCTTGGATCCAATAAAATGCCATCTAGTCTCTAAATAATTTAGCTTTTCCAGTCTTTTATGGTTTATTTATACCTTAATAAACTGTGGTTTAAAAAAGTCTTTGATGTGATCTCTTTATAATTTTGTTGGCATTTGTTTTGTGTCCCAACATATGGTCTATTATAGAGACTACCCCGTGTGCACTGGAGAAGAATGTAACCTGGTTACAGGGATGTTGTGGAGAGCCCTGAACATATCTATTAAGTCTAACTGTTCCATTTTCCTCTTTGAGAATATTGTTTCCTTATTTTGTTTGACTGATTTTTATAGTGAGGGGAATATTAAACTTTTCTACTGCTGTTGTTTTGGTTGCCATAAATATCTTTCATAGGCCTATTACTGACTGCATTATAAAATATAGTGCTTCTTAATTTGTTGTATGTATAATAATGAGTATTAAACCTTGTATTTATCCCTTGATCATTATGAAAAGTCCATCTTTCACAGACTCATGATGGCAAAGATATATTGGATACTTTCCTACTAATGACGTGAGGAAACTGTAACCAAGACCATAACTGATAACACTTATAAATATTAACTTAACTAATACAATTCAAAACAAAAAAATTAAAGTTCATGTCTATCTCTTGTGACCCTTTTTGAGTTTAAGTTCTGTTTTGACTTACATTAATATTGGCTATCCCAGCACTTTTTAGACTGCCATTTGCATGTATTGTTGTTTACTATCTTTTCTTTCCAACAGTTTTTTTGGGGGCCTGTGATTATGATAATAGTTCAAATGTATTGCTGGTTACCAGTAAAGGGTTAGGTTTAGTTTAATGATCTGCATGGATATTCTCTTTTTTTGTTCTGTGAGTTCATAAGCAAAATTAAGCAGAATTACTGAAATGAAAAATATAATTTTTCTATATAGATTCTGTGTCTCTGTAAATTTATATTTGCTTCTTCTACTTTCTTTGCCTATTCTTTTATATCTGCCTGTTATAGAGTAGTTAGATTTCACTATCTCTAATTTGTGTCTTCTATATTTGTTTTAATATAACAATAAAATTTGCCTCTAGAGGTTCAAGCTTATATCCTCTATTGAGTTCAAAACAAGTGTACTTCAAGTTAATTATTAGAGGTTTCTTTAATTGAGTTCTCTTTTCTATACTTATGCTTCCTAGAATCATACTACCTACAACTAGGTTTCTTTGTCTTTTGTCAAATATAATTTAGTCTTGTTTGCTGAACTGGTTGAGTAGCCATGAATTTTTTTAGCTGTTGTTTTCAGTAAAGATTTGCGTCACTTCTTTGAATCTGAGTGATAACATATTTGGTTTGAGTGTTCTTTTGAGTTACTATTTTATTCACTATATTTTTATTTTATACATATCCTGTGAGTCTTATGGGGCTTTCTTTAAATGCGACATTTTGCTTTAACCTTGTACTTTCAGGATTCTATCTTTATATTTGACTTTTGCCATCTTAATTACAGTGTATTTTGATGTTCTTCTCTGTGAGCCTACTTTGTTTGGAACTCTTTGAACTTCTTGGATCTAAATATATAATTTGATTCTCAGATTGAGAGAACTCTTGGCTCTGATTTCTTCAACCAATAATTCTTTATTATCTTAGTCCTATCATACTCTTCAATACAGTGATTTTTGATTGAAGTTTTATTACTTTTTCTTTTTGAAGCTCTATTATATTGATTTTTTCAATTCATTGAAGATCCTTG
>PVKC010039958.1:0-12421 GCA_004027635.1 Crocidura indochinensis | reverse complement strand
AGTGCTTACCTTAAATATAAGGAATAGTGTGAGGAAAGAGGAAGAACTTTTGAATAAAACACTTAAACTGCTTATGAACACTTTTTTAATTACACATTGCTTATCTAACTTTTATTTTAAATAAAAGTTTTCTAGGGCGTAAAACCCATGTTTTATTCTTAGTTTTGTGACTAAGTCATACTGTGCCCTTCCTCACCTCACTTAACACTTTTTCCTTTTCCCCAAAACTAGATTGTTTAGAAAGGGAAACATTTTTGTTTTCTTTTCTTTTTAATTTATCATGCTATATTTGTGCTCTTAGATGCTTTGCTGAGACTTGATCCAATATAAATTGTGACAAAAATGAGAATGAAAAGTATCTAGATTTAGTATGACAATCTCTTCAAAGTACATCTTTAAAACAGAAGTAGGCCTAACATATCATTTTTTCTTCTGTTGCCTTGTATTGGATCATCTTCAACAAGGCAGCACTAAGACTATCCACTGTATATTGGCTAATCATGCAACAAAGAGATCTTGACTTTCAAGATTCGAACTTTAGCTTAGCTTCGTAAGTGGATATCATGGGAATAGAGTTAAGTATTTCTTTTCATTTCTTACATATTCTTAAATGATTTAATACACCTTTAGCAACATTTTGGTCTCTTACATTTTATTCTTGTATATTTAAGAATGCCTGTTTAGGCATATTTATTAGGTAAATATTGTGAAAACTAAGATCACAGAGGTAGATGATTAAGTTTGATTTTCTTAAATCTTTTTAAGTTAATGTGGATTTGCCAAGACAGCTAAATTTTCTTCACTCTTATAGTGTATTTTAGTTTTGATGCAGTTTTTGCCTTATATTTATTCCATAAAATTTTATTAGATTTCAGATGAATGTAGGTCAAAAATTGATTTAAATTTTTTGTTGTATTTCTGCATATGCAATGCTTTGGATGAGTTTTGAGTGATATATATCTACTCATTATATTTCAAATTATATAAATATTCTTGAAAACCAATTTATGCTTTCTGCAATACCAATAATTTGGCTGAAGAGCTATCACATTTGCATTACCTAACAGTAGGAGATGAATGATATATTCATATAAAAGTTGTTTTAAAATAATATGAAATTGTCAAAAAAAGCAATAAAATAACTATAAGAGCTGAGAAGAAAAGGACTTTGTTTGATCTAGTACTGAAAATATAAAAATATTTGTTGAGAAATGAGAATATAGAAAACCAAGAAGGCATGTGAAAATACAGCAGTGGATACTGGAAAGTTACAAGAAAAAAATCTATATAGAAATTGCTTTCTGTAGAAAAGAAAATAAGATAGATTAAGGATAGATAAGGGAAATATAGGAGAGATGGGAAATAATGAGATAAAGAATGGTTTAGAAAAGAGCTGAAAACAGGAGTTAATGTACTTGCCTTACATATGTAAAGCCCTAGTTCAAAAAAAGGAGAAATCAGGAAAATAGCCACAAGCATCATTAGGTGTGAACCTCTGCCAAAAAAGAGAATGTTTTAGCAAAGAGGGATGAATTTAGATAGAGAAATAACTACATTGTGAACTATCCTAATAATGAAAATGTATGAGGGAAATAGAATGCCTTTCTAGAGTCAGTTGGGTGGGGAGGAAGGAGATTTGGGACATTGGTGATGGGAATGTTGCACTGGTGATGGGTGGTGTCTTTACATGACTGAAACCCAAACACAATCATGTATGTAATCAAAGTGTTTAAATAAAATATATATATTAAAAAAGAAATTGTATGATGAACATATTAGGTATAGAGGAAAGATAATTTAAGTTTAATAGAGTATGATGAAAATGTTATAGAGGAAATAATTTAATGTTTTTTGATAGCATCTCTTTATTATTTTTACTATTACTACTACTACTACTACTACTACTACTACACCTATTATAGGTTAGATAGTACAATTACAATAGTGTTAACATTTGTGGTTTTGAATCATACAATTATTGTATTTCAGCACCACCGAAGTACCCAATCACTTCTATAACTAAGGTCCACTGTACCTATTTCATCTGTAGATTTATTTTCTTCCACCAAACTCCCCATCACTTCTTGTTGGTGAATTTTGTAATCTAAGGACAAGAATTTGCCATTATTCATTACTATTTTCTTGTTTTATATTTTTATATATATAGCACAAACCTTGTGCTTTATGTTGACTAATGTTAGAGCTTCTAGTTCAATGTAAAGATAACTTTATATGTCTGTCTATCTGTCTGTCTATATTTTGGGCCACACCCAGCAATGTTCAATGATTACTGCTGGCTCTGCACTCAGGAAACATTCCTGATGGTCTAGCACTTATGGAATACCATTGATTGAATTAGGTCAGCTGCAGGCAAGGCAAGCACTGTACTGGTATTATCTCTCTGGCCTTGGAAATAAAAATTTTTGAGGCAGATGGAACTTTTTCTCAAATTCCTTTTTTAATTGCTTTTATTAAAGGGCATCTAGGATAAACATATATGTAGAAAATATTAATGACAGGCAATTTAACGAGGTATAATAATAAAGACATTAAATTGTATTGCTCATAATAATAGCTAGTAATTTATATAATTATCACATTTACTTCCTGCAAAATTATTTTGGTTATTTTAGTAATCAACAAACACATTGTTCTGAATGACTCAGCATCTTAATCTCTATGTAACCTCTTTCTTTGTACATTGATTGAATTAGAGTCCTCTTTCTTCTAACAGCTACAAATACAATGGAATTCCACAAAAAGATTATGGCTTTCATCTCAGACTTTCTTGCTCTCTTTGGTTTTATCTGAGGGGATTAAGTTATCTGGCATTAAAAATGTGATAAATAACTTATATCTAGATCAATAGCTACGAAAAAAGACAATGAGTGAGCAAACTTGGAAGCAACTTTTCCTCTAGTTCAGCTTCTAAAGAACAAAAATTCCAATCTATGACTTGATTGCTAATTTATAAAAAAAATTGGGCCACCTACACACAATTATACCAGGATGACAGTCTTGACAGACAAAAATTATGAATTAGTAAATGTTAATTGTTTTACTTTCTTTGTTTTATCTTTTTGATTGGGGCACACTCAGCTGTCCTTAGGGCTTACTTGTGGCTCTTTGCTCAGGGAGCACTCCTTGCAGGCTCAGGGACCATAGGGTATCTAAGATTGAGCCCAGAATAACAACTTGCAAGATAAATGTCTTACCCACGGCACTATCTCTCCAACCCCTGTTATTTTCCTTTCTATTACCTATAAGTAACACATCTGAATAGTCAGAGTAAACACAGGCTCAATTTTTGACGCTTGAAAACAATATTAGAGGCAACGGTTTTCATAATACTGGTGGGATGTCTATACTGATATTAGAGGACATAGATTTCAGATATGAAAAGCTTTAAGTGACAGAAATTGATCAAGAGATCAAACTATCAAGTAGAGCTCACTGAGTCAGTCTCCAAGATAGATCACATGCTGGGTCACTAGACCTATATTCATAAAATTCAGAAGATAGAAATTGTTTTAGGTATCTTCTCAGGACATGATATTTGGAAATGGAAATTAATTACAATCAGAAACTGGGAGAAAGATCAATTACTTGGATATTAAATAATTAAATAAGGCATGATTCTTCTCCAAAAACCAAAACTATTATTATTATATGTTATAAACAATAAGAAATTCACAACAAAAAAAAATGAAGAGCCAAAGGTAATAGAAGTGAAAAGTTGATATACGGAACTGAGGCTGCCTGATTAGAACTGATATTTGAGAAGGCACCTAAGGGCGAGTGTGGTATTGGGATAATGTATGCATGAAAACATCACTAACAATACTGTAATTCATGGCCCCTCAAAAAATAGAATAAACAAGAGAATGCTAAATTTTTTAAGCTTCCCAGTTTTAGAGTATACTAATACAGTAAAGGATAAATAAAATATTACAATAAAATTATGTTTTCTATCATTATAGCTGAATAAATTTTAACACCTTTTACTGTATTATTTGAAACACTTATAATCACATAAAATGAGATATTTTCAAGGTTGAAATAAATTGAAACCTATGAATAAAAACCTTGCCCTGAGAGAAATATTGATTTGTTTTTGGCAGTAATTCACTACAAAGAAAGATATAATGAACACAAAATGGAGTTGAGAGGTTCCAAGTCAAAGATTTTCTTAAAAACTACTTTAATCATGTCTTTAGGATAATATCTTCCATAAAAAGTATATTTAAAGGATATAAACTCAAACCAGTCACCAAAAAATAAAAGAACCAAAAGTGGAAGTAGTATCAAAATATAGATCTCTTAAGATTTAAGTGATTGAATTATTATGTAAAATTTACATATGTTAAATATCTGTAGAATTAAAACAACATGGTAATATACAGTGACCAAGCAATACATGGCCATGAAAAATGAAGAAATAGTCACTAGAATTAAAAAATATTTTTGTTGAAAACCACAGAGGTTTTATGTCGAAATTAAATGTTTTTTTTTCTTCTTTTCCTAATCTAATCCCTAAAAAGAGTAATATTAAAATGTGTTGATTACGGGCTGGAGTAGTGGAGCAAGCGGTAGAGCCTTTGCCTTGCATGTACTAATCTAGGGCGGACTGAACCACAGTTCCATCCTCCAGCGTCCCATATGGTTCCCCAAGTCAGGAGCAATTTCTGAGCACATAGCCAGGTAATGCGCATCACCAGGTATGGCCCAAAAAACAAAACAATAAATATTGATTATCCCCATTAAAGAGGAAGAGCTCAATTTACTTGGTTTACAATTTATCTTCTTTCCTTTACTCCATCCTCTTATTTCTGTTAATCTTGCTTTTCACTTTTATGCCTCTTTTTAAAAATTAACAGTGTACTAAGAATTGAGCATCTGTTGTTTGCCAGCATTATTTGCATTTTTATAATGTAAATTTTTACAATGTAAATGTTTAGTGCTCTTAAATATTCCATCATAGTCTCCTTGTTTCTTCCAATTAATTATTAGCTGTCAATTGATTTATTTACATTTTGCTGCCTGGGATATTTGCCTTGATATTTATTCTATTACTATTTATCAGTTTCCTTATACTTGTCGACACCAAAATAAAGTAGAAATAATGCCAAAATATATAACATGAAATTAATTAAAATAGCCATTGTTAAACAAAAGTAAATTTCAGCCTTTTAGAAGAATAGGGTGTATTTCGGTTCAAAAAACATGTGCTACCAAAGGAAAAAAAAATAGCAAAAGTGGGGCTGGAGAGATAGCACAGCAGTAGTGCGTTTGCCTTGCAAGCGCTGACCCAGGACCAATGGTGGTTCGATCCCGGCATCCCATATGGTCCCCCGTGCCTGCCAGGAGTGATTTCTGAGCAGAGAGCCAGGAGTAACCCCTGAGCATAGCTGGGTGTGGCCCCCAAACCAAAAATAAATAAATAAATAAAAGTAAATAAAATAAAAAATAGCAAAAGTGAGAAAAAGTGAGGAGAAAGAGAATTTTGAAGGCACATAGCTATTGCATCCCATTTTTTGGAAGGTTACCCTTTAGGTTTTAGTATTTTAGCACACTTACCATTGAGACTCACCTCCTAATCATTATTGACCAGACAGTGGTAGTTAGTGATTTAGTAATTACTGCTTATTCATGTGGAACTTTGACCACAGCTGCTCATAATATTATTTGAAAGCAATGAGTGACATTCTTAGTATGATATACCACAAATGTAACTCTCTCTAAAATATCACCAATAAGAACCCACAGAGTTAGCAATAATATAAATGTTTTTGTACACATAGAGAAATGGAAACAGTAGCATATAACTTAATATTAATATAAATTAATATACCATATTGATAAATGTAAAAATTATTGCATGAATACAAACAAAAAATTATAAATACTAAAAAATATTGGTGCCATAGTTTACTTTGGAACATTTTTTTCTCACTCTTGATCATAAGGTCATATAGTATATCATCTAACTGATAGCTTTTTAGTCAATAAAATATGATTTTTAAAATATGTATATTATGCCTCTAATGTCAGGCAGAACTTTCAGTTTCCTTATTGTAATATTTTTAATGAAGAATCACTTTCTTCTTGATTTTCATATAGAATCCTTTAATAGCCTCATCTAATTTGCTTTGAAAGAAACAGCATCTGTTCCACACCTCCTGTGCCCATATCTATTACCCTTTTTGGAGTAGCAGAAGTCTTGGTTGGACACATTTCCAATTTCCCTTGCAATTGCAACAGCATGACTAGGTCCTGTCTGTACAGTGCACAACTGAAGTAATATATGTTGTTTCTGGCTGTATGTCTTGAATAAAAGGAATTTCATCACTTCTCAAACCATTTTCATCTTTCCTGAGACTGGCTGGGACTCATTTTTAATAACAAATTAAAAAGAAAAAGAGAAACAAAATAAGATGGGAACTCACTCTTAACACTATTGAGCCAATCTATTTATAATTATTGACATTATAATATATTAAAATTTAAGTTGCTATATTTCAAGTACCTCAAGAGAAAATAAGGTTGTGTCGGCATAAGGTAAAAATCCATAAAAGTGCTGGGAATTAATCCCAAAGAACGTATAATATATCCTAAAGTTTAAGGTCATGTTTGTGGGTAGCCTCTCAAGCAATATTAAGGAGTAACTGGGTTGCGTGGTTCAATTTTATTACCCTGAAATGTGGCATTGCTTTATTCCAGTGGTGCTGGATGTCTCCAGGGTCACCCCAAAGGTGCTGGACATCTCCAGGGTCACTGGAGGGAATCTGGCGTACTTCCAGAGCAACATCTAGTGGTGTTTAGTAGTTCATGCAGTAATGTAATAAAATATGGCTCCTTGAATTTTCAATATTCAAAAAATTATATAAAATATTGTATATGAGTATAGAGATACCAAAATTGTAGGATAGAATTTAAAAAGGCATTGTATTAAGTTAAATGTTAGATGAATATTATTAATATGTAAAGATCAGAAAAATATATAAAATCTTAATTTCTTGGCTATGCCATAATGTAGTTCAGTGAGATAAAAACCCTTCCTTTATAATTTCTCAGTTCTTTCTATTAGCAGGATAAGCAGTAAAGAAGTTAGGGTCATATTTCATAAGTTTTTATAAAATTTGTGATCATTTCCATGACCATAAATTGAAATTTGGTGTTATGACAATATAGCCAGAAAGAAGAGAAAGTGTTTAAAAATTAAAAAGAAGAGTCAAGGAAGATAGCTCAAATGATACTGACCCAAGTATCAGTAGGAGTGACCTCTCAGATATTGACCTGTAAGCATTTTCAGGTGTAAGCCCAAAATGAAAAAAACAAATAATGTAGGAAACAACAGGTAATTAATAAACCAATTATACCAGGATATTAAGACATCTCCTAAATTAGCACTAACTGGGGGCTGTTACCTCCTCTAGTTGGAATAGACAGTGTTGTCATAAATTAGATTTTGTCACATATGAGAAACAGAAATTGTGGTGAAATTGTCTGGTGGAGGCTAGAGCTATATAGCAGAGTGAGTCACTAGGACAAATGTCATTCTGGTCTTTTTTTTCTTTCTCTCTTATCACCTAATATTGTTCCATTATCTCATTTACTAAGTTGATTTGGAAGCCTGAAAAATAATGCAATAATGCAGGTTAGTGTTCTACAGTAGAAGGATCCGAAGAAAAGTCTGCACTTAGGGAAAAGTATATCACTGTTAATTCCTTCTGTAGTTTCTTAGTCTATAGAATTTTAACTCCACTCCCAGAACTGCCTTGGGAATTCAGGATATTTTTATATAAATTCTGCAAGATTGTTCTTAATTTCTGTGAAAAATGTTATTGGGATTTTAAGATTTATTACATAGTACAAATCATAGTCAAGGAAACCAAAATCAGAATAAAAAGACAGGTCTTATGATGTAGTTGACTAATAGCTATGATTTGTGATATGATTTGTGACATATAAGCAACCATGTTAAGATATCCTGCTTATGATAAAGTTATCCCTCTTGTGTTTAAAGTACTGCAACAACAACAAAATATAGACAACATACGGAATGAAACGATGCATCTGCAAATCTTACACCTCTCAAGGAATTAATATTTCAAAATATACAAAGAACTCACACAACACAACTGAACAATATCAAAAAAGAACCAATTTTATTGAAAATAAGGTATTTGTACTTATTTTCTCAAGGAAATTGTACAGTTGGCCAATTGGCACATGAAAAGTTGTTTAACAACACGTTTTAAGAGAGAAATGCAATTTGAAAGATATCACCTCATACCTATTTGACTATTACCATAAACTCAAGAAACTAGTTTTGGCAAGGATATGAAGATAAAAAAGCATTCACACTCTAGAGGTGGGAGTGTAAACTGGTATACCCACTAGGAAAATAGTATAGCGTTTCAGCAAAATATTGAGTATAGAAATATCATATGATGCAACTATTTCACTCCTGAGCATATATTACAAATCACCAATTTCATTCTTTATAGCTTTATTCAGGTATTGTGACTTACAATACAGTTAATAGTATTTCTGCTCTTACTTAGTATTATTTCTGTAATGCAGGTCCAAGAGTTTATCTTCATTCGATACCTTCCATTCCTTTCTCTTTATATAGTAAAGATGACTGAGATCATCCAGTATCTGTCATTCTCCCTCTGACTCAGCTTGTGCATAATGACACTCTCCAGTTCTACCTGTGTTGCAGAGAATGGCATGATCTCATCTTTTATTATAATTGAATATTGAATAGTATTCTATTGTGTAAATATACATTTTTATTCATTAATCTGACACCAGATATTTGGATGGTTTCCATATGACTACATCATTCATTGTTTCAATGAACCAATAAAAGGTATTAATACATTGTTTCAAATTAATGTAAAAAGTACTGATTAAAAATATTGATGCATTCTCAACTAGCCAAGGTATGAAAATAGCCTATGGTTATTCCATAGATAAATCAATAAATATGTGGCATATATGATAAAATATGTATAACTTATGTTGTGTTTTTTATTTTATGCATAATAGTATATATCATACTTCTCAGCTATGATACCTTGCCATTTGGATAGCATGGATTCACTTAGAAGATGTTATAATTGTTGAAATAAGCCATAGAGTGAAAGGCAAGTTTTAGTATAATCTTACTCATGTAGATAATAAAAACAAAAAAAAGCAAGACAAACAAGTTTTTAAGCATACATTTGTGTTTGTCAGAAGGGATAAGTTAGGGATGTAAGTGAAATAGGTAAAGGGTATTATAATAGGTAAAATTTCTTCTGTATCTTGTCTTGATGTTCATTATATTTTTCCTTAAGTATACAAGTAGAAGATAAGCCTTTTATCCCTCTATTGCTTTAGTTCACTTCCAGTTAAATTTTCTATTTTATCTATATAATATTAAAATTTTGTTTTATTTATGCATCTTATTTAGTGATCATTGGCATAATAATACAAAATAATTGTAGTTCATAATGCTAAAATATTTAGTTGACTAATACTAAAATATGAACTAGTCAGCAGGTCACTCTCAGGAGATAAAGAATACAGGTTTTAAAATATCAAATAATTAAATATAATTAGTGGTCACTCAGTTTTGAATTTTTATTTCTTTTTATCAAAAATATCTGGAATAGACTTCCATAAAGGGAATGACTGGCTCTTATGGGAATTATAGTCTTGTTTGTTGATTCTTCCTACTGCTTTTCATATAGTTTAAATAAAGTGGCATTCCCACCAAAAGTGAATGAAAGTTCCCTTTCAACACTCCTACCTGCACTGTTTACCAGTCTTTTTGATATATGCCACTTTCAACTGATGTGAAATAGCATTTCACTGTTGTTTTCCCTTGCATTTTCCTGGTACGTGCCCATGAACAGTTCTTTCTACTTTGTTTTGTTTTTCAAATAGTTCTACGGACCATATATGCCTTTTATGAGGAAGTGTCTTTTCATCATCTCTCTCTATTAAGATTTTTGTTTTGCACTTTGTGAGTGTTTTATAAATCTTTATTCTTAACTCTTTTTCTGATATACTGTGTAAAAATATTTTATTCCATTTAGTAGTGTCTTGTACTTTAGTCTGATATTCTTTTGCCATTCAAAAACTTTTTAATTTAATATAATCCCATTTAAAACCATTTTTTCTTTGTTATCTTTTCCACTGAAGTAGAATGAACAGACACCTCTGAGGTTCATACCCTGAAGTTCTCTGTTTTTCTTAATACATTTTAGGATTCAGTTAATATTTTGAGGTCTTTAATCTACTTTGAATTAACATTTGTGAATGGTGTTTTTCTTTAGTCTTTTCTTCTTATTCATCTTTATCATCTTTATCTTCATCATCTTCAACTGCTTCATCTTGGTCTTGTTGATGTTGTTCTTCTCCTTCTTCTCCTTCTCCTTCTACTTCTCCTTCTCCTCCTCCTTCTCCTCCTCCTCCTCCTCCTCCTCCTCCTCCTCCTTCTTCTTCTTCTTCTTCTTCTTCTTCTTCTTCTTCTTCTTCTTCTTCTTCTTCTTCTTCTTCTTCTTCTTCTTCTTGTCACTCTCAAGTTTTTCCTGCACCATTTGTTGTAGAGAGAATTTTGCTTCTCTTGATGCACCCACTCCCACTTTCTCATTGATTAACTCTCCATAAAACTGAGGTTATTATCTCTGAGTTCACAATTGCAGACCACACAATTTTAACTATAATAACTTTATAGTATATTTTTGGCCACACCTGGAGGTACTCAGAGATGACTTTTTGTGGGTCTCTAGGAAGCTTATGTCAGGAACCGCACCTGGTTGGCTGCTTTCAAGGCCAATGCTGTACCTTATGTGCTATTTATCAACCCCCTTCATCTTTCAGAATATTTTGTTTGTTAGATTATTTTTTCTACACATGATGGTGCACAAGGTGTGCACCTGATGAATTTTGGTAAGCCATATGTGACATCAGGGATGAAACTTAGGTCGATCGTATGCAACACAAGTTACTACCTGCAGTACTCTCTCTCCTCTCTGGCCCAATGATCATTAGATGGAATAATCATTTTGGCAATGTTAAATTCTTCCAAGCCATAAACATAATTTGAAATACATAAGACACCTATGTTCTCTACAGTGCTTAGTATAATAGCCACAATATAGAAACCATCAAAATTTTGGCAACAGATTAATGAATAAAGAAGTTTTGGTACATAAATAATACACACACACTACAATGTCAGTGCAACCTAAGGATATCATATTAACCAGATGATTGCACTTGTCTGTGTAGACAGGGGCTAAACAAAGGTCTAGACAATAAAGAACTATGACAGACTTTTGACGTTGAATTACCATATAGAGTAATAAGCAGTGGGTGGAAGAACTGACTTGTGATGACATATGTCACATAGGTGACATAGGGGTGTCACTACTGAAGGTGTCCGCTAGAGGATTATAGGCATTTTAAAATCAGTGAGGTGAGATACTTTTTATATGAATACCATATATCTTTAATGCTATTGTAACTACATTACCTGAACTATAATAAAATATTTTAAAGATAATTTTTTGGGCTTATTGGGCCATACCCAGTGATGCTCAAGGGTTACGTCTGGCTCTGTGCTCAGAAATCGATCCTGGCTTGGGGGGGGGTCATATTGGACTTTGGGGGATTGAACCATGGTCCATCCAAGGTCAGTCACATGTAAGGCAAATGCCCTACTGTTTGTGCCACAGCTCTGGACCCTTATGGGTAATTTTTGGTCAGGAGAAAAAAAATCTAACACTTCTTTAAAGTTCATACATTTTAGCTGTGTGATGCTTTCTAGCAGTCACAAGATTCTAAAAGAACTTTTATACTAAAAGTCGTTTAGTATATTATTACTACATATGAATATTGTAAATAAATAATAAAGTGAGAATTTTGAACACTTTTAATCTCCAATAGTACTGAAAAGTAACCATTAAACTATAATTATTTTCTATAATAAACAATATTTCTTTAATTTGATTTCATATATTTGAATAAACTCTAAGAAATATATATAATTTTGGGGAAGAAAAATTTAAAGAATTTAAAGAATAAAAGCTATGAGACATCCCAGGGAGAGACCTCAGGCAATAGAGCACACACATAGCATGTATTGGCTCCTGAGTTCAATATAGCCCTATAGCAATAGGGCTCATGATTACCTTTGAGTGTACAGTCCTAAGATAGAGAAGGATGAGCATGGGAGAGCTATCTAGGACATCTTTCTAATCCACATCTTTCTCAGTAAAGGCATACAGACACTCTCACACTTATGAATGAATAATATTACCATTAGTGGAAAGTAATCCTGACTCAACCACAGGTAATTATTATAAAATCATTTGTATAACAGGAAAGAAGGACTATTAAAGTCACAATGGCTAGTTGAAAA
>PVKC010039957.1:0-12432 GCA_004027635.1 Crocidura indochinensis | reverse complement strand
CAAGGAGCACATCGACACACACTCTATGGTTCCTTGAGCTAAGTGGCTTATCTAAGGGCTGTTTAAAAGAGTGAGCAATAACTTTGGGAAATGGCTTGACATGCTTGGAGGGTTGACTGAATTCAACTGAAAAGAACAGACAGTTTAATTTATTGAAATAACCAGGGCTTTCTTTATTCTCTTTAAGGTGCTAAATAATCACTTTCACTGAATGCCTGGCAGCCACTTGCTCGGGTGCCAATTGAATGGGTCATTTTCCATTTTTGTGACTTCAACCAGGCTTGTACAAAACCAGAGCCTGGGCTCCCCAAACTCCCAGACCCATGGGAACCTCTATCACTGATTTGTGAAGAATGAATCCTTCTTATTTTAAAGGTACCAATGACTGTTTGGCCATGTAAGCTTGTGAACAATTATGGCCATTATTAATTATACATCTGTTTTTTTTTTTTGTAAAAGACTGCCTTTTGGAAAAATAGTTTTTGTGGAATGGAGCATTCTTGTTTTAATCAATACAATCAGCTCCCCAGAATCCAGGCCAATCCAGTTGCCCAGTCTCTAAGTAACATCAATTTCATTAACCAGGCTGTGTTCTTTGCTTTTTAACAGCTTGTTTAGCTTGTTTTAACAGTTGCTCTATTATTAAACTAACAGTAGCTCTCTGTGGGGACAATACAGCAGAAATACAAAAGGAAGCCAAAGACTTGGCTTTATTTAAACAGCTGTAATTTCTCTGGACAATAAAAAATTAAGGCTTCTAATGAGCATCTGTAGGACCTTAATAATATAAAACATTTAAACCGTTGAAACAAGAAAGTGTTTTCTCTGGATTTAACTTTTTTATTAACTCAGCTCACCTCCTCTCTTCCTTCTATGCAGAAGTAACTCTGGTCTTTTATGTGGAAATATCTTCCAGAAACCCCATACTCAAGCCTCAGAATTCCTATGAGGGTTGAGGGGGTAAGGCTGGAGTGATAGTACAGTAGGGAAGGCACTTGCCTTACATGCAGCCAACTCTGGTTCAATCTCTAGCACCACATATGGTCTCCCAAGCATCATGAAGAGTGATCCCCTAAGAAGAGAGCCAGGAATAAAACCTGAGCACAACTGGGGTGTATAAGAACCCACTAAAAGAGGGTGGAAGTGAATGAAGAGGTTTATTTTTTTTTATGAAGAGCTTCTTTATAGAGGTCGAAATGTTAGCACAAGCGGTAATGAGTCTGCCTTGTGTGCACTTATCTAGGACAGACTGTGGTTCGATCCCCTGGAATCCCATATGGTCCCCAAGCCAGGATCGATTTCTGAGCACATAGCCAGGAGTAACCTTTGAGCGTCACTGGGTGTGGCCCCAAAACACAAACAAAACAAAAAAGAGCTTCTTTATAAAGTAAAAAGCTCATTACCAATGTGCCTTGGGGAAGATAAGCAACTCTATTGGAGACTAGTTTCATGATCTGCAAATTGAGTATAACACTGTCTCAGGGGGTGATGTATGTACAAACCAATCCATGTCAACTATCCAGAACACCTGACTGGATAAATTGTGTTAAAAGTGTATGGAGGTCCTGAAAGGGTGCAGAGCCACATACTTACGTTTATAAAGCTAACATTGAGTTCCTTGGCTGTGTACCCCCTCTGGAGGTTGCGTCGGGCATAAACATCATAATCACGGACAATTCTGGTGATGATGTCTGATGTTGAAATGCCTTCAGTTCTCTGTGTTGGGACAAACATTCCTGTGCATGTCAGAGAGAAGAGGAAAAACTGAAGTGGCTTGAGTTGACTCCTTTTCTTTTGTGTCCCATATTTTCAAAAACAACTTGCAACTCCTAAGCATAGCTGGGAAGGATACACCCAGGCCCCAGGTAACTTTTCCAGCTGAGCTGTAGCTTCCTCTTGGCCACAAACACCATGTGCATAGTCATTCTGGACCTATTTTCTCTGTGCATATGCCCAGTTCCTGGTCCTCTCAAGTCAGGATCTTCCTTTCTACCCTAGATCCTCCTTATTGCCACATCAGGTGCAGATCCTCACATACTACTGAGTCCTGATTCAAGATTATGCTTCTGCATAGGCTTGTCTGACACCATTGGGCAGACTCCACAACATTCAGGCTATGAGCTTGTCTGCCATTAAGAAAAGTCTTTGATCGCTTCTTGGCCTTTTGGCTAGGATCAAGTGTAGTATCTGTTCTTATAAGTTTAATATCTGATACATCGTCTATCTGACGACAACATATGAAATGAATTTTTGGCACTAGGAACTGGAATAGGAGCTTGCTTCGTCCATTCCACGGTCTGGTATTGTAGTACCTCCAGGAATGGTGCACCAGGAAAATAAAAGAAAAGTCTTTGAAATATTGTAGAAAGAGGGTGTCTCAGAAGCATTAATTGTGCCTTGAATATCTTTGCACCCCCAGGATCCAGCTCAGTTACCCTATCCCACTTGAATGGTGTTCAATATATGCTAATTAAAGTAGGAAGTGATTGAAGAATAACAATTGAGTCAATGAATTAGTCAGATCACATCAACGCCCCTTCTTCCCTAAGAAGTCTTGCATCATGTTCTACCAAAGGAAAAGAAGAAAAAGCATACTATTTTTGTCCCCTCTCATCTAAAGCCATGCCTGTGGGGTGCCAGATGATCTATCTCTAAGAGCAGTCTACTCTGGATGGCAGAATCACCACTCAATACATGAGACTGACTAAAAATAAATAAAGCACAAAAGATGCCAAGTAGAAAGAAAAATTCATTGAGGTCCGTCAAGTTGTATTTGGCTATATAGAAAGTGATAAAGAGATTGTATAAGTTATCAGAGGCTAAGCCCCCGGCTTCTGATTACACTTCTGTAGCCAACTGAAATGAGTAATGTATTGGCGATTAAGGTCTTAATATCCTATATGACTATGGGCACTAGGACACGGTCATGAGACACAGGATGTCATGATGGTTCGACTCTGGAAACAAGATTTCAAGCATGGGTAATTGCTCAAGCCTCAGAAGGCAACTTCTATGACCCCAGTCTCCTCACAAGAGAAAAAAGGTGACTGGACCACGGTGACCTAGGACTCTACTACTGCCCTCTCCTTCACTCTTCATGTAAAACCTGCTTCTTAAATGTCTTCCCTTCAAAATACACCCATTTTTTCTATCTCTTATTCAAGTCAATGTTGTGCAATGTGAGTGAGTAATTTGAGGAATGGGTTACTAAACTGTGGGTGCAATTCATGGAGGGGAGTTTCATTCATCCACTTAAAGATTCCCAGGGTGATTTTATTTCCTGAAAAGAGCCAGATAAGTTTGGGGACTTCTAGTCTAAACCAGTAAAATAAATACCACCTTGTTCAAAGGCTACAGAAAAGGCCACAAAGCTGGTTTCCAGGTATTTGGGGTGTGTGTGTGTCTGTGTGTGTGTGTGTGTTCTCCTGGTTCCACTTGCCTCACAAGTAGATTCCCAAAGCTATTTTTCAAAATGCAAGTTGATTCCAACACCCTTCATTGACTTTCTCCTCTTCTCTGTATTTAGATACAAACCCTTACCTTGGCTCAACATACAACAGTGTGCATTGCCTCATCCACATGTTTCTCTCATATCATTTCATGCCCTCTCCCACCTCCATGCACAACTACAGGGAGCACCTTTAGCATTATATTCTATGGTGTTGGGCAATAGATCTACTTTGACTCAGTCCCGCCATACTGGACTCGGTGTCTTGGCTGCTTCTTCACCTCACTCAGCCATAAACTTCCTCTTTGACTGGTTAATGGAATCATCCATAGGCTTTCACCTTTTGGAGCACCTTCTCAAGGAGACCTTGAGAAGACTACCCAGACTGAGCCACTACTCTTTTCTTCCACACATGCTGTGGTGTTTATAAAACTTCTTGTCCAATAACAGCCTTTCTAACTCAACTAGCAGCTATATAAGGTGAAGAACTTCACATGTCCCATTCTTTTATATCTGCCCCACACTGGATCACAAGCAGAAACTTTAGGAATATTTGTTGCATGAATAATTGCATAAAGGTTGGTTTCTTTTTGTGGCCATTTTGTTTGTTTGGCAGTTCTGGGAGAGCTTCTAGTGGTGCTCAGAGGGAACCACTTAGTGGCAAGGCTGGAACCCAGGGCTCCCACTTACTAAACATGCCACAAATCTTGTGAGCCACCTCCCCAAGTATATATTATTTTTCAAGTGCTCTTCTAAATCCCAGTCCTATTGGCCATATTGATACTGGTGCAGTTTTTAGCCAGTGCCCCTATTGGGGCATCCTTTAGAGCCTTCTTTGGATATCATCTGCTCACAGTGTCAACAGCAGGGGGCACTGCTTATGTGAAACAAAGCATCCAGCTTCCAATTTTTTATGATTTAAAGCAGGGGTCTCAAACTCACAGCCCACAGGCCATTTGCGGCCCTCCATACAACATTTTGTGGCCCGCGGCCAGCCTTCAAATATCGCAGTATTCGTGATTCTTTGCTTACCGAATAATCGCAATAAAAATAGCATTAGTAAGAAAAAAATCGCATTAAACATTTGCATACTCCTAGCAGTTCCGTTCGGGGTATGCAAATGTTTAATGCGATTTTTTCTTACTAACGCGATTTTTATTGCGAATATTCGGTAAGCGAATAATCACGAATACTTTACAACTAGTGCAGACGTCATTTCTGCTGCTTCTGTCCGCTATCCCTTTGTGTGTGTGTGTGTGTGTGTGTGTGTGTGTGTGTGTGTGTGAAATCCCTTATGCAGCCCTGCCTCACCCCGACTATGCCTCCTGCGGCCCCCAGGCAAATTGAGTTTGAGACCCCTGATTTAAAGGAAAGAATTGGGGACTGCTACTAAGCCACCAAAATTTCCTTAGGCTTTCTAAGAAAGTGAATTCAAACACATAAAAACAAATGAAAGACAGAGGATGTGAACATTTCAACACAGCTCTGAATAACACCCTGTGATTCAGCTGTTCAGGCGACTCTGGTGGGCAAAGAATCCCAAGAGATTTCAAGTTAGGGGACCAGAGACAAGATTGTCTTAGAGCAAGGTAGGGTTAGAAATGGACCCCCGTCTTTCAGCAGGCAGATATTTCATCCATACTCCCACCTGCTGGAATGTGAAGAAGACTCTATAGATGCTAAGAGGTTTTAACAGGTCATTTAGAAACAAGGCCCTGAGCCCCCTCCATTCTTTGAAACCCTGGGGTGGGTGTAACTGAGTCACTGAAAGTGGTGGTGGGGTTAGGAAAGATTTGCTTTGGCTGTTAGGGAGTTAGGTGTCTGAAAGAAGATCCAAGCCCTCTGCTTGACATAATGAGGCACCCGGCTTCCTCCAAATCCTAATTATTGCTCTGCTAAAAATATTCAGTAATGAGCATGATCACAGAACCTTTTTTATCATGCTTTTCAGAATTGTGGCATTTGGTTCTGGAGCTATTTTAAGCAGCAGCACAGCACATGTTAATGAAGGAAACTTTCAACAGTAGTAGGCAATCTTAGAACGATGGTGAGCAATGTGGACTGTACAGTCAATTGCATTTTAGCTCCATCTTTTCATGCAGTTCTGCTGGAGGACTCTGACATCTCCTTCTGACAAGCAGAATATGCTCTAAAGCTTAATTCATGCTCTTATTATGCTGGGCTCATTTAAAGTGATTTTTGACTTTCAAAATAAATCACCAGGGAAGTATAAAAGCCAAATGGAGCTGCCTAGAGGCCATTTCTGAGCATTGTTCTCTCACAATAAAACTCTGGCCTTCTCCATCTAGACCCCAAACAGTTCTCTCCTGTGGCTCTTCCTTGGTGAGGAACTAACAGAACAGACCAATGGGTCACACTTGTGTGCTTGTGACATGTCTTAGGTCAGTGCTCCAAGGGCAAGTCAAATTCCACCCAACTATTCTATTTGGAGATGGGAATCATGGGAAAAAGGTGGGAGCAACATGGTCCAAATTGCAGGGACCTTCCAAGAATGAAAGAAGATGGCTCTGAGGACAGAAGACAACAATAAAGAGGACAAGAATGTTTAAGAAAGGAGAATGATGGGTAGGGTCATTAGGTCATGAGATAGGCTGAGTGGGTTCTGAGTTTGGCGACTTCAAAGTCATCAGGGGACTGAAGATGGTTGATCCATAGGTGCATAAGGTGAAGATTAAATAATGGACGTGCATCTACAGGATGCTGGCAGGCAATGTCTGAGGCAAGGAGGAGGGTGCAGGGTAGAGGAAGAAATCGGTTGGCTTGAATTTGTGACTTTCCAAGTGGGTGTAAGCTTAAAAGAAATGATGAAAGGGAGAACTTTGGATAGCGGAGAGAGGAAGAAGGAAAGAAGCTTCCCCAAAGGAACATGATACATAAGGCTATGGGAGAAAAAGAACATCACTTGCTCTGGATGTCTGAGAAGATAAAAGGACCAAAGATTGTGGGTTATGTGGAGGATAGAGGTGAAAAGGCTGCTGTGAAAGAAGCACTCAGAGTTCCATTTGGATGGAAAACTATAGATCAGCCTCAATAGAACCGGAACACTGGAAGTTAAGTCTGGAAAGAAGTAAACTACTTTCTAGCTTCTCACAAACTCCTGGGGGCGTTGATGAGAATCTTTAACCTTAACTAATTACTCAGTGCCAAATGGAAAAGCACTGAGCAGTTTGGGAAGGAGACATTTCAACCCAACACACACACACAAACACATATATGCATATGTGTTTTATATTTGCATTCACCTGTATGGTCTGTGGCTAATCTCTTACGAAATAGAAGGACTCGCTCTGCAAATAAGGAGCCCAGATTATTATGGGCCAGCTACATCTCTCGTGGGAAACTTTTCTGACAGTAACAAATTATTTCTCTGTGGAGGAAGATAAAGATTGCCTTTCAACTGCAGGAGCCTGGAGTTTGGTTTGATGGGCCTTAAAAATCTAGCCTCTGAGAGGAAGTTGAATACTTCGCTTTTGTAACCGTTGTTCATATTGTGACTGGGCTGTAGCCTTTGTCAGCAGAAGCCAATAAAGGTATGTTTCTCAATATTTCTCTGACCATGTCTCATTTCTGTGGTACCCTTTTCCTACTGGCTGGTCTATGTCCCTCACTATTTTTGCAATTTCACCTGTAGCCACTTTGTACTATCCTGGGATCCCACATTGTAGTCATATGGCCCCTGATTGAGAAATGCTACTGTAGAGACTGTGGACATGTTGAAAATTTAAACCCCAGCCTAGGAAAGTCTTTTAGAAAACCTGGTCATTGCACAGCAGTAGACAGGGGGGCACAGAGCTCACCTGCTTCCTTTATATGCTTATAGACATCATCAGAGCCAGCAGAAGAATAAGGAATATCATCATGGGCCACAAAGTCAATCTGTTAGGGAGAGAGAAAAGAATCTATCATCATGGGATGGACATGCATATCTGTGATTTGAAAAGGCTTTTGAAATAAAGCTGCTGCAACAACTCACTTGAAACACAGTTTACAATGTCATTTTTTTGTTTTGTTTTTTTTTGGGGGGTCACAACTAGTGGCACTCCTGGCTCCACACTCAAAATTTGCTCCTGGCATGCTCGGGGAACCATATGGGATGTCAGGATTATAACCAGGATCTGTCCAGTGTTGGCCACGTACAAGGCAAACACTTTACTGCTGTGCTATCGCTCCGACCCCTACAATGTCATTTTACTCTTTGATTACAAATTACTTCTTTCTCCCTTTATCACAAGATATTGGAAAATACACTGATATCTCTCCTTGGCTGGCTTTCCTACCTCTGAGAGTAGGTTTTCTTGGGGGTCCTTTCTGCTTATAAACTTTCTCTTTCAGAGAATTCATTCATTCTTCAGAGTTCTTATAGCCATGCAATGATGAACCCAATTCTCCATTTCCTGTCTCAAGGATGGCAATTGCCACTCATACTTAAATATCATTTTATAGTATGGCAATGGATTCACCCCTTTTTTTTACATGGGATCAATCTGTCTGGTATTAATTTTATCCAGAAGACCTGGTGCCCTATCCAATGGCACCTCAAATTTTGAAGTTTACCTAGACCCCAAATATCTTGGAATTAGACTATTTACACCCTACTTCCTTTACTCTCCATATGCGTATTATGTGTTTGGTATGTGTGTGAGTGTGCATGCACATGTGTACCCAATGTTTTTTGTCTGTTTGTTTTGTTTTGCTTTTTGGTTTTTGGGCCACACCCGGTGATGCTCAGGGGTTACTCCTGGCTATTCGCTCAGAAGTCGCTCCTGGCAGGCACGGGGGACCACATGGGGAACTGGGAGATCAAACCGAGGTCCGTCCTAGGTTAGCGCAGGCACCTTATCTCCAGAGCCACCGCCTGGCCCCATGTGTACCCATTGTTACCTCTCCATTGCTATTACACAAAATCAGGGCCCTGTTCCCTGAATCAATAATACCAATTTACACCTGACCTTTCTCACTGTAAATTCACTCCTTTCCAAGTAGGGGTGTGTGTCCTCATAAATAGAATTTTCTTCTTGTAATCTGCCTCTCTGCTGACCCTCACTAAATTTCTCTTTTCTACTCTATCAAGTGAAACTCCTTGCCTCACTTTTTATGTCCCAAATTTTTTGTTGCTCTTGTTGTTATGAGAGGTTATAGCCTACAGTGATCAGGGTACACATGTGTGGTGCCAGAGAAGGAACCAAGTCTCCTACATGCAAGTCATCTACTCAGTCTATTGAAATATCTTTCTATCCAGGAAAGCCCTTCATACCAACGCTTCATACTATCACAAAAAGGAGAGTAGCTATTCAATTTGTTGGACTATGATTCTTGCCCCACAACTTCCTGGCTATATAATTCATAAATGGTAAATAATGGTAAAAAAAAATAGGGATTTCTCTTTGTTTTGGGCCATAGTCAGCATTGCTCACGTATTATTCCTGCCTCTGCACTCAGGGATAACTCCTGGTAGTACTCAGGGGACCATATGGAATACCAGGAATCAAACCAGGACTGGCTACGTGCAAGACAAGTACCCTATCCACTTTTTCAGCTCCTAAATCAGAATTTTTACCTCAGTACCAGAGACATTGAGGACTGGTACATTGGTTGGTGTTGGTATATCTGATCTGTACCCTCTGGGAGGCTTAGTAGCACCCCTGGCCTTTACCCACTAGATGCCAGTAGCACACCTAGTTATTACAACCAAAAGTGTTTCCAGATACCACCAAACATCCTTTGGGGAACAAACATCACTATATGAGAATCATATGTAAAAGTACTTAAAAAGTAATAACTAGTATATAATAAATACTCCGTAAGTGCTTATTATTGTTGTGGTGGTAGTCAGTTTGCTTCTAAACACTGAAACTGAGTTCTACTGCTCCCTGGCATATAACATCACCAACTCAGGGTTGCCATGACATTGAATATGATTCATATAAGAGCAGAACACTCAGCACAGACTTGGGCACATGGCATCTAGGAAGTGGCAGCCATCATTATCATCATTAGTATCCCCACAATGGCTCACACAAGTTGAATATACAATAGATGCTTAGTTAAAATGTGTTAGTGATTGCTGGAAGTAAATCTTATTGTAGTTTTCCCATTTTCTTTTATTCTTTCTGGGAAATTGTCTCCTCTGCGATTACCCATGCACATTTATCAGTGTTCTCTATTCTCTTCTGCATCGTGATTTTAAAAATAGCAAAGAAAACTCTTAGAACAGCTTAATCTTATTTTTTTGTACTGCTTATAAAAGGAAAGAATAGCTCCTAATGTGGGACTGGTAGAGAAATACAAAGCACATAATTTGAGACAGATCAAAAGAATTTCTTGTGTTTTGTACTAATAAAACGCTTATATCAGTAGGAGCCTCAGGGTCATAAAATCATTTAGTACTTCAAGGTTGACCCTTGCCCCTCTGAATAAGTCATATGCTGATTTTCCTGTGAAAAATGATACCTGAAAAACAATAAGCACCAATGATGATTGTAGTGGCCATGACTATGACATATTTGGAGTTCTTCCTTTGGGCCAGTCAGTGTTTCAAAGGTTTTAAAAGATGATCTCATCAAAGCTCAATATCACCCCTAGTTTGCTGCTTAGGTTAGTGAGTTCACTTTTCTTCATTGTGAGGGATAAAGAGTACCTTGGGACGTAGGTGTCTGGTTCTGAGTGTACACACAGGAACTCAGAGCAGATTACATCTCAGGCTTGGGCAAATGAGAGGTACAAAAGCAAGTGACACCATGTGGTCATTCCTAAAGTTGTCTCATTTCAAAGTTGAAGACAATCTGGGATTTCTGCAAGTAGTTTACAAAACTCAAATCCCCAATTATGCTACACAGTGAACCTAAAAAGATGAATTACCTTGTGTTTCTCAAGAAACTCTGGGGTAAGTGTCCATGGAGCATCTCTGATCACTTCATCCACATAGCGACAGTGTCTGAGAGCTTCATATCTCTCTGCTTCGTTCATCACGGTGAAGCCTTTGAATTTGTGGGTAAGATCATCACTGCAAACTGAAATAGGAAAATGCACTCAGTACTGCAAACTGGCCCATGCCCTACCCACAGCCATGGTTTCTTCAACAAGACAAAAAGTTCTTGACACAACTGATCCCATTTTTTTATTAACAAACAAAAGCAAAGGATGAGGAAGGCAAAGGCTGAACCCCAGCAGCAATTTAGTGTTTCAACTTAGTGCTAATTACAATTGCATTCTCCACTGCAGCTTACTGGAGAAATATTCTCCAACATGACTCTCCTATCCTTTTGTTTATCTTTTCTACTCTTCAGATATAAAATGGTCAAAAAAAAAACAGATAGTGAAGGGAGGGAGAAGAAGCAAGAAGTTAATATTAGATTAAAACAATGAGTTCTAGTTCTGTTCTCAGAATTGTACTCAGATAACAGTGTTCAGATGACTGTACTAAATAACTCACATGTGAATTGAGTGCAGGCACGCACATGTTCACACACACTTTGGTCTCCTCAACTATCCATCAGGTCATACAAGTCAAGAAGAGAAAATAATAAAGATAAGATCTGTTCTAGCAGAGTTCATTCTATATACTCTTTCTTTCTAGTTTTCAGCTTCTTGAACCTGCAAATAAGGAGAATAATAGTCTCCACTATTAGTCTTAAAAAGGATTTTTGTGGCTTCTCATGCTCTGAAATGAACGGCATCATTATCCTATAGGAAATATATTGGGGGGACTTTCCTATATTTTAGGAGGAAAGTCATTATGGTTACAGTTCCTGTTTGTTGACTACTCCAATTGCTATACAATACAGAAAACATAAGAGTGTCATCACAACATTATCAACCACATGGTGTTTGACAACTCTGATGAATATCAGAATCACCTAAGGGACTTGCTCTATATGCAGAAGCCCAGACTTCACTACAGAGATTTGGATTCAGTGAATGCAAAGGTGAAAAATATAGTCCTCTTCAAATTCATATGTTGACATCTTAACCTACTATTAGCAAGTGCCTTTTAAGAGCTGCTTGGGTCATAAAAGATCCTTGGGTCCAAGAGACAGTACAGCAGGTAAGGCAACATCCTTGCATGCGGCCAACCAGGCTCAATCCTTGGCATCCATATGGTCCCCCAAACATAGCCAGAAGTAAATGCTGAGCACTGCCCTGTTTGACCCCAAACCACTCTTCTTAATCCATAATAAAGATGAAGTCCTTATGAATGACATTTAGTGTCTTTAAATAGGGGCTCCAGGGGATGCCCTAGCGGCTAGGTGATGGTGAACCTATGGCACGTGTGCCAGCTGTGGCATGTGAAGACCTTGCAGCTGGCACACGGGAAGGTCTGCAATTAAGATATGTGACGTGATGGGAGACGAGTGTGCCGATGTCTGCTTTGTAGCTCACCTGGCAACAGGGTCGGACTGGCCATTGGGAGAACTGGGCATTGTGTGACAGTTTGGGCACTCGGGCTCAAAAAGGTTAGCCATCACTGTGGCCTAGCCTTTTCCACCATGTAAGGACAAAGCAGGAAGTAACTTTGAACCAGGAAAACAAATACCCTCATTAGAGGTGCTATGCTCACACATTCATTTTGATCAGGTGTCTGTCAGAAACATTAGAGGGAAACTGTTTTTTGAATTATCCAGTCTGTGGTAGCTTGTTATAGCAACCCAAATAGTCTAAGACAGTGGATTTAGACTGGGGCCCAGGCAGCTCTATTTTTGACAAGTTTTGAAGATGATTCTAATGTGCACAACATTTTAAATACTCCAAAGAAATCAAGCTGTTAATATTCTGAGATGGGCCTGGTCTTGAATCCTCTATCACAGCTTAGGTAGGTTTTGGTTAGGAGTAGGATCACAGTGATTATGTGATATATTGATTCACTGACTATATTGATCTTTGATTCTCTACATAGGAATTATTTATGTATCAAGTTACATAGTTTAAGTAATTGATTTGAGATATTTTAAATGCTTCTTTAGGGC
>PVKC010039956.1:0-12433 GCA_004027635.1 Crocidura indochinensis | reverse complement strand
TTTGCATCGGCATTCATCAGGGATATTGGTCTGTAATTTTCTTTTTTGGCAGCATCTCTGTCTGGTTTTGGTATCAAGGTGATGTTGGCTTCATAAAAGCTGTTTGGGAGTATTCCCGTTTTTTCTATTTCATGGAACAATCTGGCTAGGATTGGTAGTATCACCTCTTGAAAGATTTGAAAAAATTCATTAGGAAATCTATCTGGGCCTGGGCTTTTCTTTTTGGGCAGATGTTTGATTACACTTTCAATTTCCTCAGTGGTGATGGGGGAGTTTAGAAATTCTACCTCCTCCTTATTTAAGTGTTTATATGTGTCCAAGAATTTTTCCATTTCTTCCAGGTTCTCATGCTTAGTAGCATAAAGTTTCTCAAAGTAGTCTCTGATTACCCTTTGGATATCTACAGTATCTGTTGTGATCTCCCCCTTTACATTTCTAATACGGGTTATCATATTTCTCTCTCTCTTTCTTTGTGAGTTTTGCCCATGGCCTATCAATCTTGTTTATTTTTTCAAAGAACCAGCTTCTGCTTTCGTTGATCTTTCGGATTGTTCTTCGGTTTTCCATTTCATTGATTTCTGCTTTCAGCTTTGTTATTTCCTTCTGTCTTCCTATTTTTGGTTCCTTTTGTTGGTCATTTTCTAATTTTTTGAGTTGTGTCATTAGGTTATTCAGGTATGCCCCTTCTTCCTTCCTGATGTGTGCTTGTAGAGCTATAAATTTTCCTCTCAGGACCGCTTTTGCTGTGTCCCATAGATTCTGGGGGGTTGTGTCTTCATTATCATTTGTTTCAAGGAAAGTTTTAATTTCCTTTTTGATTTCATCTCGGACCCACTGGTTGTTCAGTAGCAGGGTGTTTAATTTCCAGTTCTTAATGTTTTTCTTCTGTGTGACTTTGGAGTTCACATATATTTTCAGAGCCTTGTGGTCGGCAAAGGTAGCTTGCAAGATTTCTATCCTCTTGATTTTGTGGAGGTATGTTTTATGTGTCAGCATGTAGTCTATCCTGGAGAATGACCCATGTACATTGGAGAGAATATGTATCCAGGGTTTTTGGGATGGAGTATCCAATATATATCCACTAGTCCTCTTTCTTCCATTTCTCTATTCAGGACTAGTATGTTTTTGTTGGGTTTCAATCTGGTTGACCTATCAAGTGTTGATAGGGCCATGTTGAGGTCTCCCATAACTATTTTGTTATCATTGATTTCTTCTTTCAGATTTGTCAGTAACTGTATTAGATAATTTGCTGGTCTCTCATTGGGTGCATATATGTTTAATAGTCTGGTTTCTTCCTGTTGCACATATCCCTTGATTAGTACATAGTGTCCATCTTTGTCCCCTACCACTTTTCTGAGTATAAAGTTGGCATCATCAGATATTAATATGGCCTCCCCAGCTTTTTTGAGGGTATTGTTTGCTTGGATGATTTTCCTCCAGCCTTTGATTTTGAGTCTATGATGTTTTCTGACTATTCAGATGTGTTTCTTGTAGGCAGCAGAAGGTTGGATTCATCTTTTTGATCCACTTTGCTACTCTGTGTCTTTTAATTGGTGAATTTAGTCCATTAACATTGAGGGAGGTGATTGTCATTGGATTTAATGTCATCTTTGTAGATAACTTTCCTGTGTTTGTTGGTCTCTCTTGTCTTAGAGTAGACCTACCAGTTTTTCCTTTAAGACTGGTTTATCATCTGTGAAGTTTTTAAGCTGTTGTTTATCCATGAAGCTATGTATTTTTCCATCATACCTGAATGTGAGTCGGGCAGGCTGGGTGCAGTATTCTTGGTGAGGCATTCATTTCATTCAGTCTTGTCACAATATCCCACCACTGTCTTCTGGCATTGAGAGTTTCTTGCGACATGTCTGCTGTAAGTCTTAGGTATGCTCCTTTGAATGTAATTTCCCTTTTTGATCTTGCTGCATTCAGTATTCTATCTCTATCTGTGGGATTTGTCATTGTAACGATGATGTGTCTGGGAGTGTTTTTTTTTGGGGGGGGTCTCGTTTGGCTGGTACGTTTCGGGCATGCAGGATTTGGTTGCATGTAGTTGTTAACTCTGGTAGTATGTTTTTGATGATGTCTTTGACAGTTGATTCTTCCTGGTGATCTCCTACTTGGTTCTCTGGGACTCCAATGATTCTTATGTTGTTTCTTTTGGGTTTATCAAAGACTTCTATTTTCATCTGTTCACATTCCTTGAGTACTTTTTCCATTGCCTGCTCATTTGTCCTAAGGTTCTTTTCCCATTTCTTCTGCTGTGTTGAGATTTTCTGCATCTCATCTTCCAGTAGTCCGATTCTCTCCTCAGCTGCTCTTACCTTGCTGTCGAGGGCGTCCACCAAGGTTTTCAGTTGAGTTACCATGTTTTTCAGGCCTGCCATTTCAGTTTGAAGTGTTCTGAGTTCTGTCTTTGTGTTCTGTTCAGATCGATCTATGCTTTCTTGGAGTTTTACAAACATATTCCATTTTTCTATTTTAATTTCCTTATCCGAGAGGTTAAGCAGAGGGTTTTGATTTTTAAGGTCGTCCAAGCCATCATCTTCATTCTCGGTGCCTAGTGTTTGCCTATGAGCTTTCCACATTGTCGCTCTAGTAGTGTGGTTTTTCCTGTGTGTTGTGATGGGGTTTATTGGTTAGAAAGAGTACGCGCCAAGAAATCAGGACAGACAGAAGCAGGAAGAGAGTCCCTTGGTCCTCAGTGTTCTTAGCAGAGAGCAGCAGGGTGAGTCTCCCGCAGGAGTAGCTCTCAGCCCTCCAATTGGGAAGCTCTCCACCCAGCAAGATCTTACTCACTCATTGGCTCGCTGGCAGCTTCAGAGTGCAATGATTTCTGGGTTCGCTTCCCAGGGCTCTGTTCTCAAGGGAGAGCTCCAAGAAATCAGGACAGACAGAAGCAGGAAGAGATCCCCTCGGTCCTCAGTTTTCTTCCAGAGTCCACTATTTTTTGCATGTGGCTGACCAGTTGTTTCAACACCACTTGTTGAAGAGACTTTCCTTGCTCATTTTGCTTTTTTTTTGCCACTTTATCAAAGATCAATTAATTCATTTGTCTGAGGGACATTCTCTAAATACTCAAATATATTCCATTAACCTGAGAGTTTGTCTTTATTCCAATATTGTGCTATTTTATCTTTGATTTTTTTTTTTTTGTGATTTTTGGTCACATCCGGCAGTGCTCGGGGGTTACTCCTGGATTCATGCTCAGAAATTGCTCCTGGCAGGCACGGGGGACCATATGGGATGCCAGAATTCAAACTGATGACCTTCTGCATGAAAGGCAAACGCCTTACCTCCATGCTATCTCTCCGGCCCCTACTGTGCTATTTTAATGATTACTGCTTTGTAACACAACTTAAAGTTGGGAAAAGTGATGCTTCCCATATTTTTCCTAAGTGTTGCTTTAGCTATTCATGGGTGTTTATTGATTCAAAGTAACTTCAGGAATGTTTGATCCACTTTTTTTGGGGGGGGGCCACACCCGGTGATGCTCAGGGGCTACTCCTGGCTATGCACTCAGAAGTCGCTCCTGGCTTGAGGGACCATATGGGAAACCCGGGGATCGAACTGCCGTCCGGCCTAGGCTAGCGCAGGCAAGGCAGGCACCTTACCTCCAGCGCCACAGCCCAGCCCCCTGTTTGATCCACTTCTTTGAAGACTGTCATAGGTATCCTTAGAGGAATTGCATTAAATATCTGCAATACTTTGGGAATTATTGCTATTTTAATGATGTTTATCCATAAACAGGATAAATGTTTACATTTCCTTGTATCCTCTTTTATTTCTTAAAGCAGTATTTTGTAGTTTTCTTTGTATAGGTCCTTCATCTCTTTAGTTAAGTTGACTCCAAGATATTTGAGTTTGCGTGACACTAATGTGAATGGGATTTTTTTAAGGTCCATTTTTTTCTCTATCATTATTTCTGTATAAGAAGGTCATTGATTTTGCATCATAATTTTGTAGCTGCCACTTTTCTATATGAATCTATTGTTTCTATAAGCTTTTTGATAGAGGTTTAAGGATTTTCTGAATATAGTAATATGTCATCTGCAAAGAGTGAGAGCTTGACTTCTTCCTTTCATATCTGGATGTCCTTAATATCTTTTTTCTTGCCTAATTGCTATGGAAAGTACTTCCAGTACTATGTTAAATAGGAGTGACAAGAGGAGGAAGCCTTGTTTTGTACCAGATTTTAGAAGAAAATCTTTTGATTTGTCTCCATTAAGTATAATATTTGCCATGGGCTTGTGGTATACGACCTTGACTATATTGAGAAAAGTTCCTTTCATTCTTATGTTGTTGAGGGTTTTTTTTTTTTATAAGAAATGGGTTTTGGGCCTTCTTAAATGCTTTCTCTGCATCTATTGATATGATCATATGGTTTTTATTTTTTCTTTGGTTGATATGGTATATAATGTTGAATGATTATCATATGTTAAACCATCCTTGCATCCTTGGAATGAAACCTATGTGATCATTATGTATGACCTTCTTTTTATTTATTTCTTGGTTTTTGGGTTACACCTGGTGGCGCTCAGGAGATACTCATGGCTCTGCACTCAGAAGTAACTCCTGGCAGACTCAGGGGACCATATGGGATGCCAAGATTCGAACTGAGGTCCATCCTGTGTTGGCAGCATGCAAGGCAAGCACCTTACCAATGTACTATTACTCCAGTCCCTGTATGACCTTCTTTTGAGGCGTTGGATCCTATTCACTAAGATTTTGTTGAGGACCCTTGCATTTGTGTTCATCAGGTCTATTGTTCTGTAGTTCTCTTTTTTGTGCATCCCCATCTTCTTTTTTTGTTTTTTGTTTTTGTTTTTGGGGCCATACCTAGTGGTGTTCAGGGGTTTCTCCTGGCTCTGCACTCAGAAATAGTTCCTGGCAGGCAAGGGGGGCAATATGGGATGCCAGGATTGAGCAATTGTTCGACCTGAATCGGTTACCTGTAAGGCAAAGGCCCTACCGCTGTGCAATCACACCAGCACCTCTGTCTGCTTTTGTTATCAAGGTGATGTTGGCTTTGTAAAAACTATTTGGGAGTGTTTCTGCTTCTTCATTTTCCTGGAAGAGCCTAGTAGTAGGTCCTCCTGAAAGGTTTGAAAGAATTCATTAGTGAATCCATCTGGGCCTGGACTTTTGTTTTTGGGAAGATTTTTGATCACCATTTATTTTTCCTCAATACTGATGGGCCTCTTTAAATATGCTATGTCATCCTGGTTCAAACTTAGAAGATTATAAGAGTCCAAGAATTTATCCATTTCTTCCAGGTTCTCTTGTTTTGTGGTATAGAATGTCTCAAAGTAGTCTCTGATTGCCCTTTTATTCCCTGTGGTATCTGTAGTGATCACTGCCCCTTTTTGTTTCTAATCTGGTTTATTAAGTTTCTCTTTCTCCTTTTCTTTGTGAATTTTGCTAGTTGTTTATTGATCTTGTTGATTTTTTTCAAAGAACCAACTTTTTCTTTCATTGATCTTTCGAATAGATTTTTGGATTTCCACTTCATTAATTTCTGCTCTAAGCTTTGCTATTATTTTCTGCCTACCTGTTTTTGGTTCATTTTGTTGATCACTTTCTAATTTTATAAGTTGTATCATTATTTATGAAGGCCCCTTCTTCCTTCCTGATATGTGCTTGCAAAGCTATAAATTTTCTTCTTAGTATCACTTTTGCTGTGTCCCACAAATTCTGATAATTTGGGTCTTTATTCTCATTTGCTTCCAGGAATGCTTTGATATCCTCTTTTATTTCATCTCTGACTCACTGGTTGTTCAGTAGTGAGCTGTTTAATTTTCAGGTATTAAAGTTTTTATTTTGTGTCCCTTTGTAGTTCACTTCTAAATTCAGTGCATTGTGATCTGAGAAGGTAGTTTGTTTAATTTTTATCCTCCTGATTTTATGGAGGTATTTTTTTAATGGGCCAGCATGTGTTCTATCCTGGAGAATGACCCATGTGCATTGGAGAAGATGTGTATTCAGTTTTCTGGGGATGCAGTGTCATATACATATATATACATATACATCTATATGTTATATATATATGTGTGTGTATATATATATAATAGGTCACTTTCTTCCATTTCCCCTTTCAGAGCTAGTATATTCTTGTTGGGTTTTAGCCTCGTTGACCTATCAAGGGATGACAGGACAGTGTTGAGGTCTCCCACTATTATTAAGTTGCTATTAATGTTTTCTTTCAGATTTGTCAACAATTGTATTAAATATTTTACTGGTTCATTATTGTGTGTGTATATGTTTAGGAGTGTGAATTCTTCCTGTTGTAATATATTCCTTGATTATTATAAAACATCCATTTTTGTCCCTTATAACTTTTTTAAGTCTAAAGTTTGTATCATCTGATATTAATATGGGCACTCCTGCTTTTTTGAAGGGAGTTGTTTGGTTAGATGCTTATCCTCCAACTTTTTATTTTGAGTCTATTTGTTCTGACTATTTAGGTGTGTTTCTTGTAGGCAATAGAATGTTTGATTCAGCTTTTTTTATTCATCTTGTCACTCTTTGTCTCTTAACTGGTATATTTAGTCCACTGACATTGAAAGAGATCATTGTCATGAGATTAATGTCATCTTTATGTAGGACTTTGGTATGTTTCATGGTCTATCTTGTCTTAAATTAGACCTTTCGGTATTTCTTTTAAGGCTGGTTTTGAGTCTGTAAAATTTCTGAGTTGTTTGTCCATGAAACTATACATTCTTCCTTCAAACCTGAATGTGAGCATGACTGGGTGCAGTATTCTAGGCAAAGCATTCATTTAATTGAGTTTTGTCACTATATCCTATCACTGCCTTCTGGCCTTGAGGGGTTCTTGTGACAGGTCAGCCATAAATCTTAAGGATGCTCCTTTGAATGTAATTTCCCTTTTTAATCTTTCTGCTTTCAGTACTTTATCCCTATCTGTGGGATTCATCATTGTGACTAGGAAATATCTTGGGGTGCTTTTGTTAGAATCTCTTTTAGCTCTTTTTACTTTTTGAGCATGCAGGATTTGATTGCATGCATCTTTAACACTGGGAGTTTCTCTGCAATAATGTCCTCGACTATTGATTCCTCCTGGGGATTTTCTTCCTGGGTCTCTAGTACTCTAATTATTCCTACACTGTTTCTATTCTGTTTATCAAAGATGTCTATTTTCATCTGTTTACATTCTTTGAGGATTTTTCCCATTGTCTGACCATTTGTTTTAAGTATCTTTTCCAATCTCTTCTGTTGTATGGAGTTGTTATTCATCTCATCTTTCAGCTCACAGATTCTGTCCTCAGCTGCTGTTACTCTGTTAGAGAGGCTTTCTGGTGAGGTTTTCATCTCACTTGCCAAGTTTTTCAGTCCTGATATTTCAGTTTTCCATTTCTATTTTTATATCTTCTTGATTCTTATTTGTAGTATGTTCAGTTCATTCTATGATTTCTTTGAGTTCTTTGAGGTCCTTCATATTTATTCTCTAGACTCCTTATTTGAGAGGTTAAATAAGTGATTGGCACTTTTTGGGTCATTGGGGCTGCTATCTTCATTTTATATGCATGGTGGAGGCCTCTTTTGTTTCCTCGTCGTCACTCTAGTAGTATGGTGTTTTCTATATGTAGTGCTAAGTTTCATTGGCTAGCAGATGTGTTTGGCCAGGCTTCTCTGGCTCCACCCTTCGTGGGCGGGGTCATATCACCTCTGTTAACTATCCATAAGAAGCTGTTCTGAGCAGGGTAGTTCACAGCCACAGCAGATCCATTTCAAAATGCTCCCCCTTATTTGTATTTTCTAATCAAAATCAAGTGGCCTATTCTCTGCTGGCATGGATATGGAAGAAAAGAGATTTATTCATTGTTGGCAGGAATGTCAACTGATCAAACATTTTGGGAAAATGATATGGACACTCACTACTCAAAAACTAGGAATTGAGTTTTCATATGACCTAGAAATTCCTTTTATTTATTTTTTTTGGCATCAAATTCCAAAAATACTCTATTCTGAAAAGATATTTGTACTCTTATGTTCATTGTAGCACTATTCACAATAGTCTCAAATCTGGAAACAACTCAAGTTCCAAAAATAGATGATTGGATAAGAAAACAGTGGGATTCTACTCAACTCCAAGAAAATATAAAATTATGCAATTTGCCGGACATGAATGAATCTGGATATCTTGCTGACTGATGTTAGTCAAAAGGAGAAAAAAGACACAGAATAATCTCCCTTATATATTGGATATAAAGTAATATAGTAGGGTACAAAAATTGTCCAACAGATGGGGCTGGAAAGATAGCACAGTGGCGTTTGCCTTGTAAGCAGCCAAACCAGGACCTAAGGTGGTTGGTTCGAATCCCTGCATCCCATATGGTCCCCCATGCCTGCCAGGAGCTATTTCTGAGCAGATAGCCAGGAGTAACCCCTGAGCACCGCCAGGTGTGCCCCCCCCCCAAAAATAATGTCCAACAGCAACAGAAACTGAGAAGTGGATTTCAGTTGGAAGCTTATCACAGAAGGGTATGGTGGATCTGAGACACCGAGACACCGAGACAATGGTAAAGGGAAGTAGAAATTTGGGTATAGGCTGTGCTGTTGGAGTGTTTTATGTATGAAACTATACTATTAACAGTTTTATAAACTATGTACCTTAAATTCAAATAAAAGGATATCCCACAGACACTGCCATGTAACCTCCCAGCCTCAGAGCTTCACACCGAATCTCAGAAGAGATGCCACGCCAATGAAAAGCATAGCTATAGTGATCTTTGGCAGAAAACTCTGGAGTCCCCTAAGAAGGAAGGGCATGAATTGTCCCATTTCTAAATATCCTAGAGCTCCTAGAGTTCATATGCAGTTCCAAATTTCACAAAACAAGTAAAATTAGATCAGAAAGTAGCATAGAAGCCAACTAAACTCAATAAGAAAAGACAATATAACACAAAAGGCTAATAAGAGACAGCTCAGCAATTCTTCAATGACTCTAATAACCCCATTGTGAAATATAATAATTTTCTCAAACTTTAACTCAATTATTTTTTGATAATTCCATTTACCAGTTTGTTTTATCAGTTAATATAAAATAAGTTAATATAAATCAGTTAATAAAATAATAAGTTAATAAAATCAGTTAATAGAAAATAAATTATTTTTCCTGGCTTGGGGGCAGACTTGGGGGATGGAATGGAAACTGGATATCCTGCTAGAGGGAAGATCACTGATGGTGGGATTGATGTTGGAAAACTGAATGCCGAATAACTGCATTATAAATAGCTTTGTAAACTATGGTTTTTCTATAAAGTATTTACATATGGAAACAACAGCAACAAAACAACAAAAATGCACCAAAGAAGTCACAGTGATGGGGCCAGAGCAATAGTACAGCTATAGGGCATTTGCTTTGCATGCAACCAACGTAGGATGGACCCTATTTGATTCCCAGCATCCCATATGGTCTCCTGAGCCTGCCAGGAGTGACTTCTGAGCACAGAGCCAGGAGTCTAGTCAACCCTGGGTAACTCATCCATGGCTAATATTTTTTCTCTTCTACCTATCAATAAACTTTTATATAGAAAGAAAGCATTCCTTGTTACTTTCAGGGTCTTAGCTAAGTAGTAACAGTTATCATTTTCCTTGTAGTAGTAACTAGTGAAACATTCTTTTCAATCCCCAATGAAAATGTAGTGTGTGGAAGAGAAGTGATCCAGGCAAGAAGAGAAGAAAAATCAGATTAATTTTATTATTTAAGGAGTGGACTGGATCTGGCAAGGCTTATAGAAGACAAACGATCATGATTATAGAGAAACTCCCAGAGATAAGGACTGCATGCAATCAAATTCTGCATGCCAGAAGAATACCAGCTAAAAAAAGACCCGAAGAAAAACACCCCAAGACACATCCTAGTTACAATGACAAATCCCACAGATAGATATAGAATACTGAAAGCAGCAAAATCAAAGAGGGAAATTACATTCAAAGGACATCCTTAAGACTTACAGCAGACATGTCACGAGAAACTCTCAAGGCCAGAAGACATTGGTGGGATATTGTGACAAAACTGAATGAAATGGAGGTTTCACCTAGAATACTGCACCCAACCCAACTCACGTTCAGGTTTGAAGGAAGAATACATAGCTTCACCAATAAGCAATAGTTTACAAACTTTACAGATAGAAGACAAAAGATACATGAGATAAGCTGATTTCAGATACAAATGCCTTGAGACTGGTAGGGGGGAAGAAGGGAAGTTGAGGTAACACTGGTGGAGGTAAATGGATACTGGTGAAGGGATCAGTGTTGAATCATTGTGTGCCTGAAACCTAATAATGAATAATTTTATGATTTCACAGTGACTAAAGTATATATATATATATATATGTACATATATATGAGAGCTCATACATATGCATACGTTGGAGCAAAAAGGAAAAAATGCTTTAAATGCAGTCCTCTTTGTGAGAATCTCATGGGTCTTAAACTGAGGGAATGAAAGGGCCCAGCTATTTGCACAAAGCATGTAGACCTGGAAATACAGTAGCTCTTCTTATCTTCCCCTTAGAGGTAGTCGGCAGAAGTCCAAAAAATGTAGCAGGGATTCAGAGAGGGATGTCTTTTACATTAAATGGAACGAAAAGGTATTACTGCATTGAATAATTGCCTGGAAGGCAGTGACCAATGAAAAGACTGGGAAATTCCTTGCTCTTGGATGAAATTCAGAGAAGCCAGTAGGATTTTTTTAATAGCTCTGCCTTTTCTTTTCATATTGACATAAAATGGAACTCTATTTGGAGTAGAGTGAATTGTTACTATAAACACTATCACTGTTTCTTGAGAGAAAAATAGTGACAGTTTTTATCTTGGTAAGAGGTGAGGCTGAAAAACAAATAGTTAAATCCTAACTGAATGAAGCAGCACAGAGCATAGCTAAATAAGCTCTTTATCCTGTTTTGTGATATCTAAAGCTCTCGGGATCTGTTCCAGTTTCCACTAAGAGCCTCCCTATAGGAATTAATGATGTGCTGTTTCCATCAGAGATTCTATTCACAGAAAATATTTTAAGGAAAATGTTACCAAAAGAAAAATTAAGATAATTGCAATGTTTTGAAAGTATTGTTTACTTTAAACACACATAAACAAATCCATGGTTTTCATATGATTAATCATTTAAATTTAATACCACATTCAGAATAATTTCTTCCAATCTCCTATAATTCATCTTTTTTAGCAAGCCTAAAGTAACTCTTCTAGAAAATATTGCATCATTTAAACTTCAATTTAAAATTATATGCTGTGAAAATAGAAATTTCAAGACCAGAGAGATAGTACAGGGATTAGTATGAATATAGTCATCTTCAGGTATTCTTAAATCTTAATCAACTAGGGCCTTGATCAGTATTTATCTTATTATTATAGCATCTATTCAGAAGTTGATTATAATGATCCACTATATAAAACTAGCAGACAAGACATTTGAAAGTAGACAAGGTAGAAATTACAGGGTTCCTATTGGGTGGAACAGAATCTAGAGAAAAGGAAGTTTATACAGCAGAATTTATCCAGTCCTATTCATGCCAACCTCAGATGGACTAAATCAAAGAAGCAAAGTGTATCTCAAAAATTCAAACAAACAAACAAAAAGAACCAGAACCCTAGCCTAAGATTTATTGGGTCTCTTCACTCATCTATCACTGATTTATACAATTTATACAATTGTTGAGTTATAACCTACTCAGTTCTAGGTGCTGTGTGTTGGTTCTTTCTTTTTTCTTTTTTTTTTTTTTTGTACATCTTTGTAGTGCCTGTGGTTTACAGTTGAACAATACTGCCAATAATAGGGCTTTATGAATACAACATTCCAACCCCAATATCCCTGTCACAGTCTCCATTTCCCTTCACCATTGTCTTATAGTCAACATGTTCTGCCTCACCTTGTATCTGATCTGTTTTTCTTCCTGTCTCCCAGGGATCTTTATAGATAAAGAAACCGATTGAAGACATCATCAGTTTTTACCTTTCAGCAGTTTCTTAATCGGTACTAGTAGTCTTTGCCAATGGTTTGTGTGACAATCCACACTAAGCTCAAAGACATCTGGAGTGAACTGGTCCTTGCTTAAACAGAAAAGTAGTTGGTCTCAGATCTTTAAGGAACTCATCTGTGACCTCTACCGGCCATGCTACTGAAATACAGTTTTTACTATCATTTCAAAAGTGTTTCCTTTTACATTTTCATTAATTAATTTAATAGAGACTCTCTAGCATTTATTATGTGCCTCGTACGGCTTAAAAGATGACAGAATGCATGCTAATAAAAAAAACTTTTCTCTTCAAGTTCAGCTAGAGAACTATTTAAACCAAATGCATTATTAGTAAGTGGAGAGAAAGAAAGAAAGAAAGAAAGAAAGAAAGAAAGAAAGAAAGAAAGAAAGAAAGAAAGAAAGAAAGAAAGAAAGAAAGA
>PVKC010039955.1:0-12399 GCA_004027635.1 Crocidura indochinensis | reverse complement strand
CCACTGACCCACATTACTCTTTTTAACTTCACTCCTTCACAATCCTAATCACAGACCAATGCTATGCATTATGTTTATCAACCCCGAACTATTTCAAAAGACATACTATGGGCATGTATTTCTTTCAAATATTCTATGTGTTTTTTCTTTGACAGAGATGGTTCTAATCACTTTTTTCCTTCTCTTTGAGTTGTTCTATAAGCAATTCTGGTGATAGAGCCCCCCAGTTAACGCTTTTAATTGAACCATGTCTTTGTGTTTGTTGGACTTGTTCATGTGCTCCCCATATTCGCCAATATCATCACGTGGCATTGTTCCTTTTTTGCATAGGCACATTAAAATAGGCACATACAAAAAAGATCTTATTTAATAGAGATTGGAACACACAAATCTTGTAGTGTAAAGGGACCTTATACCCTGAACACTGACATAATGACCTGGCACAGGCCTCAGAAGAAAGGGCATTATCCATTCACCTCTGAACCATGGAAGTCATCTACGAAACATCCAAGTTCTCTATAACATCACCAGGAAGCAATCTTCTCTCATGGAAGACCCTACCACTGCTCAGACATCGAACTGCTCAGAAGAGTCTTCCCTTAACACTGAGAAGACTAACAACAACAAGGACCTGCTTACAAGAAGGGCTTCGTGCATTGCCCTTTAATTACGAGGTGAGGCAGGAGGATGCTCCACATTCTGACTTCAATGTAACATATGCAGATTCAAGGATCTTTGATACAGAAACATGATACCAACAACAGAGACTGTGTAAAAAATAAAAGTTTTGGCACTACAATGTATTGGATTGGACTATCTAGTTTGCTGGAACCTAGAGTTGGTCTTATGCCAGGAAACTTCAGGGATAGGGTCTCTATGTATTTAGGTCAAGGTTATTTCTTTCCATGCCCCTCATATTTTGGTGGGCCTATGCAAACAACAATTATCACTCTAACACCGTTTTTTTACTGTGCTCCTTTGACTCTAATCCTTACAAAAAAATCCACTTGAATTTTTGAGGTTAACTTAAACTAATATGCATATAGATGGAAATCTTAAAAAATAGTATGCCTCTAATGTTTAAGAAGTTACATAAGTTTTATGGCTTTAGATAGCCTTGTGTGCTATTAAGAAGCATTATAATGTATATAATTATATAATATTATATTTATATTTTATTTATCTCAATGTTCGTTGGCCAAAACTCAAAGTTAACATATCAGCAAGGGGAATTCTTCTGAGAATTATGTTATGAATGACTGTCCTTTCACTGTAACCCTACCTTGTCCTCTTTCTTTGCATTTTTGATCTCATAATTAAAATAAAAAATATTTAAAAAAAAAAGAGTACTGAAAATTTTAAAGAAAAATCTATTTGTGTCTTTAACTAAGTTAAGAATGTTTGTTCTACCAGTCAGAGCTTGCAGGAATTTCTGATCAATTGGAGGACTTTTCATGAGTGAAATGAACATGCACGAAGATAATAAGGGTGTTGCTCTTGCCTGCAAATCACATTATATAATTAATATTAATATATAGTTCTTAAAATAATGACTTTATAGCATGATTATAGCTTAAAATCTCTCCTATCATATGGCATACTATTAACCAAATCTTTATAAGTAATAATTGCTCCAATTTTAAAGAGCAGATGTAACATGAATAACCAAAGTTGTAAAACTACTTAATAATATAAACAAGACCCAACTACAAGGTATTTTAACAATTATATGTTGTCCTCACATTCTTTCATAAATAGATATTTATTGCATGCCAGCTATATTTAAATTATTGAAGAGCTTTATAATTTCATTATCTGGTCTTTTCCCTTATTTATGGAACAATAAATTTTAGTAAGTAGGTAGTGCTGATTGTCTTGTACAGCATTTAGATATTCAGAAATCTTAGTTTATAAGAAGCTCTGTCTTTTTTTGGCCAAGGCCACTTGAACTTTCAACTCTCAATAGAGCTTTGGCATACAGCAGTATATAATAACTGATGATAATCTCATGTCTAGGCATGCCTAAGGGCCTGAGTTATCACTCCAGAAGACAATAAACACAAAATTATTTTGGTAGAAAATTGGTAATGAAGATGTTGCTGTCTTCAAATTGTATGCTTAATCTATAGGACCTATAGGACCTGCAATTATGACTATATTTTGATATAGAGTCTATTAATAAATAATTATAAAACAAAAGAGCAATTGGTAAGCTGCTGATATGCATGGTGTTAGAATAATAACGAATGTATAAATAATAGGCTTGTAAATTCAGTTATCTCAGAGTAAATTATATCTTAATTTGATAGAAAGAGGAAGCAGAATCTTTCTTACATAAATATCTGTGGAAATGTGCGAAGTAATTGGTTGAAATGAGGTTCCTCACAGTAGTCCTACAAAAATATTCTTGAAGATGAGATTGGGACACTAAGCAGCACAGAGAGAAGACTATGTGAAGGCACAGGGAAAGGTTTTCATCAAAAAATGAAGGGTGACATATACAGAAGAAACCAACTCTGTAGAAAAGGTTCAGAATGTGGCCTCCAAATTGATATAAAATAAGTTAATATTGGTAAAGCCACCCTATTTTGGTTCTTTGCAATGCCAATTCCAGAAAATTAATACAGTGGAATGCAAGGGTATGTATCCTAATTCACAATGAAATTGTCTATTTATGTGCTAAAGTACTTATAGTGACACTTACAGGGACTGAAAAGACTGAGATATAATCAAATGGTATCAAAGGATACCATAAATATTCATTTGGCTTTAAGCACAATCTTGTTACTAACATGTAATGATGCATTCCTCTTTTCACTTACACATGTAACTTTTATGACTCTCACTCTACAATTTTAGATATGAAAGAAATTAACTTTATCCTTAAATCTAATGAATTAATCTTCCTCATGCTGTGGTAGTATAATATATTAAATTTCAGTTCAACTGGGATCCTAGATTCTTTCTCTAGAAGTGTTTCAAGTTCTCAGAGACTTCAAAGGTGTTTGACTATGGTAGGACTTACAGTGTCATGTGTAAGGGAAGAACTTGTTCCGTTGTTTCTTTATATTAGTCATGCAAAATTGCTGCTAAGTTTTAGGATTAAGGAATGTTTGCTAATTTTGATTATGTAACACTCAAGAATTCCTCCAATATTGTTGTTTATCAATAACTGATATTTTCTTTTTTTAATTTTCTAATAATAATTTTTAATGTGACCAAAAAGTGAGTAACAAATCTTTCCAGTAGCATTTAGGTACATAGTGACAATGAATTGGAACCATTCTCACCACCACAGGGCTGTCCTCCCTCCACCCCTTTTCCCAGCATGTGTCCCATATGTCCCTCCTTTGCCCACCCCCACCCCCCACCAGTGCTTGTGTAACTATTCTGTTGTTGGCTTTAGGTTTGGTGTTTAAAAATAACTGATATTTTCTACCAATGTTGGTTTCTATGTATCTTCTCATTTTTCCCATTGATACTATGTGGGACAACAAGAAAAAGTTGTCAGTTGTAATGTAAGAACAATTTTCTTATTATTTTGTTAACTGGTGTATGTTGATGTGCATAAAAGGAGACTACTCTTAGTATCTTTGAAAATAAATGCAATAGTGTGAATAATTTCTGACTTATTGAAAATGAGTAGGTGTTACTTTGAAAATAGACATGTTCTTTTGTTCATTTTTTCAATTTCTATTTCTAAAAAGAAATGTGATATACACATAAATCTGAGAGAAAATAAAAACATAAAAGAATACTGATAAATACAACTGCTATTTGCCAAGTATGTACATGGAGTTATTACAATTCAATTTCTTTGGAATAAAACAAAACTAACAAATAACAGTTTAAAAAGCATCAAAAACCCTAAAATACTTATTTTTTTGCTCTTGAGACCCTATTAGATGGGAATTTTTGAAATGTAAATATGAACCTAATTTTAAGTTATACCGGCTACTTAGTAATGAATTCTTGTTGTTTTGGACTAGAAATTAACCTATACTTTGAAATTGTGACCAATTTGGGGATTTATATGGGAATGAACTACAAATCCATTTATCACTCAAATTTATTCTAAATTTTTTCTAAAATATCTCAATTTACTTTCTGCTCCCCATAAGTCTTTTGTTGTTGTTTGTTTGGGGGACAAGCCCTGTGTGTTCTCTGTTCTAGGATCAGAACACCGGGCAGTGGTTAGGGAACCATATGAGGATCTGAGGATTGACCTTTGGTTGGCTTAGTACAAGCAAACATCTGACCTGGTCTACTGTGTCTTAAGTCCCTTCCCCTACATCTTGTTCCTTGGAAGACTGAGTAAGTATTGAACTTCTTTTCAAGAACTGCTGGTATCAAATTCCTCATTTCTTTCCCTCCAATCGACTCTGTGCATCTACAGATTCCTGTTCTCTGTTCAGCAGAGCTGTCTTATCTCTGAGCAGAATTTGAATCAGATTGTCTGATGTTGAATACTGAAGCTGTGACTTGTGTACATGTGTATTCAGAAGCATTACTCAATTTTTATGCCTTAGATTCTCATTTTGTTAAATAAGGAATAAACATTTCATATAAGATTGGCAATATCACACTTATAAAATATTTAGAAAATTGTTTACAACGTAACAAGTACCAAGCATATTTCAGCTTACCATCACCTTTGCTTTCACAACTGTAAATTCATATTTATAGATAATCATGTATATCACCAAATTTATGTTCTTATTAAAGATTTTTCCATATCTTAGAGGAATTAATCTTGAACAGACAAACAACTCCTTTTCCCCTACGGAGCCCTATAGTTAGATACAAACAAACTGTCTTCTCTGATGGATTGTAAGAGAACAAACTGATTATATGCATATAAGTAAACATTGAAGAGAGACACTAGGGATTTATAACTCAATATATGATCCAGGGACCAGAGAGATAGTACAGGTAGTTTGCTCCCTACTGGTGTATGATTTCCTCAGGATTTCAGGTGCTACAGTGTATGTTCCTAAACTCCATTGGTACAACCAGTAATCTCTAGCATCACAGGACATAAAGAATCTCAGGCTTTGGCCTTCCACTGAATTGCTTATCCAATTAAGAGAGAATTGTCCGAAGGAACCCCTGATGCCTGAGCTCAGGAAGCTCATGAAGCCTCCCAAAAATAAATCTTAAATATAATATTAGAATCTACCTCATGCAAATATTTTGTCTTAAAATATTTGATTTAGGGGCCAGAGCGATAGCAAAGCAAAGAGGAACTTTGCCTTGCACACTGCTGACCTGAGTTCCATCCCTGGCATCCCATATGGTTCCACAAGCCTGCTTGGAGTGATTTCTGAGCTCAGAGCCAGGGGTAACCTGAGTGCTTCTGGGTATGAGCTCAGAAGTAAAGAGAAAGAATAAAATATTTATTTGGCAGATGTAGATATAGGGTGAGTATGAACCAACAAGTCAATGCACAGATTATGAAAATAGCCAAGAATGAATAAGGAAGCAATGGTCCTGGTTCACCTTTGACTGATGGGACACCAAACTTTAATGCTAAAATGTAAAAGCCCTGATGAAATCAAAACTGTTTGATCTTCCTACATTCTTGTAAGATGCATGTGAAATAACAATGCAGTTTCTGGGAGAAAAAGTAGCCCAATGGGATGAGCATATGCAAAGCTGACTTTACATGCAGGAAATCCGAGTTAGATCTATGGTATTAAATCCCAATTATTTCAGCAACAACCATCAACATATAGTAGAGAATAGCCCCTACAGAGTTTTGAGTGTGATCCTCAAAATATAAACACAAAGAATTGATTCAAATGTTTGGTGTGGTGTCCTGAGTGATAGTACATCAAGTTGGGTGTTTGCCTTGCACACAGCCATTCTAGCTTCTATCTATGGCATCTTATATGGTACCCCAGGCCTGGTAGGAGTGATCCCTGAGCATAGAGACAGAGTAACTGCTGAGTCATGCTGGTGTAGCCCAAATTAAAACAAACAAAAACCCACCCTCTTGGTGCCTTCATTTATTCATTGAGGAAGCTAGTACAATTCCATTTTACATGCCATTCTATGTCCAACCAAGCATCCTTTAGATACCCAGTCTATTTATCTGAAAATTGATAATAGAATGGACCTGGTACATAGTACTTGGTACAAAGAAATCGCATGATAAATATTTCCTCCACCCTCTGTGATATGTGAAGGCTCCATTTCTTCAGTAATAAAACTTAGGAAATTCAGGAAAGGCTCACCATCCAAGCATCTTCAGCCATGTATGACCTAAATGAAACTTTTAACAAAAACAAATGGGAAACTGTACCTTCAACAGTGATAGGCAGAAACGTTCCATAAAAGGCCCTATTTTAAAACCAATGAAAAGAAACTCCATCACTCTAGCTGAATGAACATAGTCATCAGCATCTGAAAATGGAAATTAGTTAGCAGAGGGTCCCTGGAAACCTGTGGAGAAATGACTACATAATCATGGGGACTGCAACAGAGCATTCCTTTTTTTGCCATGTAAAATACAAAGAAATGTAAAAAATATACTTCCCCAGGCTTTTCAAAATAACTTATTTAAAACTAACTTATAATATATACTTACAATTGAAAATTGACTGGGTAAAAGTAATCTAAATTCAGAAGAAAATATGTTTACTTGCATTTAACAGATACTGCTCTCTTTTAATATACATAAACACTTGTTATTTATTATGATCATGAGGTAAATTTTTTTTCTCTTAATCGTTTATTCTATGTCCTAACTACTTAGAAGATTCTCCCTGTACCTGCCACCTTTTCTAAGAGAGAGGGTTGGATGCATCATTAACTTCTATTTTATTTTATGAGCCAGCATAGAATCTTAAATTAGAGAAAAATTTACATTGGAGGGTCCAAAGAAGTCCCTCGCCTCACTCTGAGATCCAGAACTCTTTTTTTAATATAATTTTTAATTTTTCTATCATAATGGCTTGCATATTGTTGACAATAATATTTTAGTTATATATTAACATAAAATCAGGGGTATTCTCATCACCGATTTGTCCTCCCTACACCTTGAATCCCATCCTACCTCCCATATCCTCCTCCCTCCCCCCCCGGGGCTGCTAGAATACATAGTTCCCTCTGTGCCTAGCTTACTACTTAGTGGTCTTACACCTGTTTGATCTTGGTACCTCCCTTATTTCCCCCTCTAACTGGGAGGCGGGACTAGATAGGTCAAGTTATGTGGTTTTGCTTGAAGAAAAGTAATAAACTGGGGTAAAAATCAAATATGTCGAAAATGGGAGAAATTCTTTTTTTTTTTTTTTTGTGGTTTTTGGGTCACACCCGGCAGTGCTCAGGGGTTACTCCTGGCTCCATGCTCAGAAATTGCTCCTGGCAGGCACGAGGGACCATATGGGGCACCGAGATTCGAACCCATGACCTTTTGCATGAAAGGCAAACGCCTTACCTCCATGCTATCTCCCGGGTCCCATGGGAGAAATTCTTAATCTAGAGGTGAAAGGGAAAAGTAGGTGAAACACCCCAACAGTACAAAAAGAAATGTCAAATAAAATATCCAATGAGCACTGCAATAATAAAGATAAGCACCACATAAAAGCCATGGTCTTGAGATAAAAAACAAATAAACAAACAAACAAACAAAAAACATGGCAGAGCAATAGAGAAAGAAAAGAAAAGAAGAAAATGAATAAAATAAATAAATATAGATGGAGACAACAACTTCGATAACCTCACCAAAACAAAGAAATTGACAAAAGCTAGATAGATAATAAATAAAAAGATAGAAAAAATTGTATTGTTCTTTGTTGCCTTTTTTTCCATCCTGCACAGGCACAGTAAATATTGGGGTCATTTGAAAAGGAATTCCCTTGGCCTAAGAGATACAGGGTTTCTCCATCCTTGGAATATATTGCCATGGGATTAACTATTAACTCCATTCAGGTTCATTTATTCTCCCCTTGTTGCTTTAAAGGTGTTTGGAAGACTACTGCTCTGTCCTGGTTGATAAAATCAGACCTCTGTATCTAGAGATCTTGGTATCTGCACAGGTCAAGGAATGGAGCTTATGATGAGGTCTTTCTTTGTGGTTCTAGAAGTTCTGTTCCCTCAGTGTCATTTTAATTTGTCTTCTGTGGTTGGTGGACTTGGTCTTTGCACTGATCTTAGGATGGAGCCTAGGATAGCGTCTTTATGTTTCCAGAAGGCCCATTCCGTTGCAATTGTCTCAGACAGACCTTTGGAACCTTTGGATCATGGTTGTTGTGCAGGTTGTAGATCAAACCCTAGACTAGGGCTTTTTTATTGGTCCCAGGATACATATAGTCTGGTCATGGTTCAATCAGCCAGTTATCTGTAAATCGCGATCTTGGCTTTTGGACAGACCAAAGGGTGAAAAGTCTTCTCATTTTTGTCTTATTGTCAGCTGGTGGGGTAGGATAACCTGCTCTTAGGTCAGGTTGTTCCCATTTTCCTCGTTGTCAGGGAGATGCAGAATTTTGCACACACTGCTTTGTAAAGAGTTTCATTGAAAATTTAACTAGAAAAATAGTTCAAATGTATTTGGATAGAGAATTGCCAAGTCATCTTAGATAAAGAAAGATATGTTGATATAACATATAATTATATAATAATCATAACAATTATATACTAATTTTAAATTATTATAAGCATAGTAAAGTACGATCAAACTATAGCCATATTTCAGTTATGGTCTTAAATAGCTCAAGAAAGACAGTATTGAGTTGAGGATGAACTGGACCACAATACAAAGAAAGAGCCTGAGTCACTCATTGGGAATGGTGACCCTTACAAGAACCTTCAAAGTTCATATGTCTGGAATGGCCTAAATGAAGAGATCTTTGGCCAAAGCTCAATAGAAAAAAATTCTTAAGGTTCTGAAATTAAAATATTTTTATCATCTGACACTTGCATATGGTATCAGTATATTCAAGCTTCCATAAAACATATTTTAGACTGTATGGCTTAAACTGTAGAAATTTGTTCATTCATCGTTCTGGAGTCTGTAAATCCAAGTTCAAAGTGCCAACCCGGGTTGATTTCTTGGTGTAGTATTGCTTTCTGGCTTGTAGACTGAGTCACCTCACCCGTCTCTTCACACCTCATATACCCTTTTTCTTATGCAATACACTTCTGGCATCTCTGTTTCTAAGAGTCCTTCAGTTAACCTTATCACTTCAAAGGCTTTTTGTTCAAATTTAGTCACATCAGAAATTAGATCTTCAGCGTTCTGAGTAGATGACACAATTCAGTCTATAGCATGTGTGGTGTCTGTAAATTGTCCAAATCTACCAATTACTGTCAATTAATTTTCAAGATTCAAAAAACTGATAGGAATTCCAAGATTTTTCTATAAGTATACTTTGATGTGGAGTTAATCTTTTCAAAGTCCTGTCCATGAACCATTTTATCAGAAACAATTGGGAAATGGTTAAAATTCAAATTTCTGGATGTCATCCAATATTTGCTGAATCAGAATCTCTGTGAGTGAGGGAATAAATTATCATTTGTAATTACTTCATGAGCTTTTAAAGTATATTTTAAAATATGAAATGTCAGGTCTAGTTAGCTTACTCTGATTACATTAGTTTCAAAATACTATTTTCCAAAAACTTCAGTCCTAGGGCCCCAAAATAAAAGATGTTATTGAATATGTCCTGAATTATGTTTGGATTAATGTAAGTTCATCAAAACCCCCAATTTTTATATGCCTTAAAATTTTACCCTTAAATCTTAATTATTTCTGAATGTTTGAAAGGTCAAGGCACCCCCTTATTGTTTTGTCAAACAAAAATAGATCTAAATTCATAAGTATGATAACTGTGTGTCAAAGTGATAGTACTGGGCTATGATATTTGCATTGCATGCAGCCAACCAAGATTGGCTGTTTGGTACCACATCAAAGCTTCAGAGCACCACCAGGAGTAACACCTCAGCAATGAGCTGTAAGTAATTCCTGAGCATTGCCAACTATAGATCAAACAAAAGCAAAGTTCAAAAATTTCAACATTAATCTCATCATAGCACAGATATTGGAAACTTCTAAAAATTTTGTCTTAATTAGAGGATAGAAGAAACAGAGAATGTTCTCATATCATTAGACATTTGTAACCACTGTATAATATCAGGACAGGATTTGTCCCTTTTTTATTGAGAACTACTATCTATTGGAAAAGACACTTTATATATGTAAATATATAGTGTATATATGTACTGATAGTATGCTACCACCATCCTTATCCTAAACAATCTCATCCCTAATACTTATATAACATAGAGACCAATGTACTACAAATCTAAATATTTTAAATTTTAAGTTAAACACAAAAATCATTGAAAAATACTTATATTTGGATTGAAGAGATAGTATAGGAAGTAAGGTACTGACACTGTATGTGGTTGCTTTGGCTGGCACTGATCTGATAACTGGCAGTGAACCAAAGGTTACATATAGTCCCCTAAGCACCATCAGATGTCACTCGAGATTATAGAACCATTAATATAAATAGAGCACTGTGGTATGATCCCCAAACCATAAAGAAATATATACATAAATATAATAGCATGTTTGGTGTAGTGGCATATTAGTGAATTCTTAACAATTAAGTCTTTGATGGAATATATGCTGGATAATTATTTAAGGCACATGTCAAATTTCTGTGGTGAAATTTTTCCAGTGGTGGCCAGTTCCAAAGATGGTGATGACCGTGATGGAAAGGCATTGGAAAGAGGCAGCAACCATAAGCCTGTATGTACTCTACATTACTCTGAATCAATCTTCCTTCTTTGATAGCTAGGTTTATATTATAACCATTAAGCCCAGAAAAAGAATGGCAGGGTTTGATTCCCTGTCACTTGAATGTTGGAACTGAGAACCTTTCATCACTTTACTCTGAAACTCCTCTCAGTTCCAAACTGAAGCTTTCCCATTTCCCCAACTTAGCTTTGGCACATGCTGCTAAGGGACATGTAAACACAGAGATATCACTGCATCAGGTATCTTGCCTAGATCTTCAAAGATAAATGGAGTTGAAAACTTGCCAACTTATACATTGTACCAGAATACTTCTACAGAGTTCCTAAATGTCAGAGGTAGCCTAAAATCCCTGAGTCTGGGGTAGGAATCTCAAAACACATTTCCTGTTTCATAAGAGTTTTGCTGAGCCTCACAACCATTTTCTTGGCTTCTTTTGCTCTTTTTCTCCAATTATTTCACTTTGCTTCTCCTGAACTGGTGCCAGAAATTGCCAAAAAATGTTAGCCTATTTCTATGTTTTTAGAACTGGTCAACTTTTTGTATCTACCTTTCTCGTTTCTCTACCCATGTCTCACCAGTGAACAGTCAAAAGCAGTTTAGTATTGTAGAGTTCATGCATACTTTCAAAATCCTATAAAATTTAGATTTTCTTCTTAATTCTGAGCACCCTGGCCATAGTTCACAGTTCTGAAGATCTAAGACATAAAATATATATGGAAAGTTATCCTTCTTTTAAAAGATAACCTCTATCAGCTTTTAAAAATCAACTTTGGCCTCTTCCTTTTCTCATTTTGTAACTGTGGTTGATACCATACTAGGTTTTTGATTAATTCCCATAAACGGTGACAATTGAGTTCACTGTATTATGTTAGATTGTTTATTTTTCCCACTTATTATCTTTTTTCCTCTTTATGAACTGTTCAATAAGGTATTTTGGTGAAAGAGTCCCTCTCTATCTTTCCTTCTCTATGTTATTTGTTAAATAAGGAAGTTTGCAGTAGTGTCCCTCCATTTAACGTTTATATAAGAACCAAGTCAATTGGATTGCTGGACTTTTTCTAGCAATCCCATAGACTCCAATCTCGCAATGTGATACTGTTCTTTCTTTGTATAGACACATTAAAATGGGAAATTATATGCAAACACATTCTTATCTTATAGAGATGGGAACACACAAATTTTCTTAAACATGACAATTGTGTCCACTGTCTTAAGTTAGATTGTTTATTTTCCTCACTTTTTATCTTTTTCTTCTCTTTGTGAACTGTCCAATAAGGAATTTTGTTGAAAGAGTCCCTCAGTTTAATGCTTATGTTTGAACTAGGTCACAGGGATTTTTGAACTTGTTCTCGAGGCCCCCTTTTGCACTGATAATGCTAGTTGGCATTATTCCGTGTTTGCATGGGCACATTAAAATGGAAAATACTATGCATACAAATAAGTTCTTATCTAATAGAGATAGGAACACACAAATCTTGTGGTGCAATGGAACCTTATGCCCTGAACATTGACATGATGACCTGGGCACTTTCCAGCTACCCCTGAATGAGGGAAGCCATCTACAAAACATCCAAAGTTGTCTATGACATCACCTGGAAGCAATTCTCTACCAGGAAAGACCCTACTGCTGCTCT
>PVKC010039954.1:0-12438 GCA_004027635.1 Crocidura indochinensis | reverse complement strand
AAAAGAATTGATACCCAATCTACAACAAGCTAAACACAGAGGAAACCGCTTATACTAGCAGCCCAGGGGATAAAGGAGGGGGTTATGGGGTGCAAGCTGGGAACTGGGGTGGAGGGAGGACAGCTTTGGTGATGAAAATTCCCCTGATTCAATGTTAATATGTACCTAAAATATTACTGTGAAAGATATGTAATCCACTTTGGTTAAAATAGAAATTATTATAAAAAATCACTCATGTTCATTTCTCTTCTGCTTTAATAAAGCAAATTGGAATACTATATTCATGTTAACAGTGAATATGTGTACATTAAAAATAATTATATTTGATAACTTGATATTGATGGCAATGTGTGCATTTACAAATGCCTTCCTGAGTAGATTTACTGATAGATTGACCTACATATTAGTCCATAGTTATTCATTCTGAGTGTTATTTTAGTTATATCTCTCTGACAGTAACTTCTTCCACATTGTGAAGAAGTAAATAAAATTGTCATTCTTTGAATCTCCTCCCTAATATCCTGACATTGCTTCCTGTCCCTTTTCTCAGTGAGAACTCTTGCATATCTACTTTGAGTTTCACTGTAAAATAGTCACTGAAACAATTATTCAACAGCATTTCAAACTGTTTAAAGCTCTCTATGGGACTCTCCAGACTGGCTACATAGAGATAAAACAGTTAGACTAATTTCTTCAGAGAATAGAAATATTCAAAGCAATCTGTTACTCTCCTCTCTTTTTTTAATAATTAAAAAATTCCTCAGACTAAGTTATTGCCAATTACTTATAAGTTCATCCAGGGAGAAAAGAAAGGGAATCGTGAAGGGCTTTGCTTCACCATCTATTCCAACCCCCCAGAAGTGAGCTGTCTGATAGACTAGAAAACCAAAGGACAGTAAGAGCAGAAATTATGGGGCCGGAGAGATAGCATGAAGGTAAAAGCGTTTGCCTTGCATGCAGAAGGTCAGTAGTTCAAATCCCGGCATCCTGTATGGTCCCCTGAGTCTGCCAAGAGCAATATCTGAACATAGAGCCAGGAGTAACCCCTGGTGTGACCAGGTGTGACCCAAAAACAAAACAAGCGAACAAACAAACAAAAGGAGCAGAAAATATACAGACTAGAACTAGACATAACCATAAAGAACATAAAGGAAATTTGTTATCATCTTATTAATTAGATGCAAAATTTTGTGACTTATAAAATTAAGTTTCCTCTATGTATTTCTGTTATCTAGCTTGAAGATTCTACAGTGATAGAAAGGCATTGAAATATTGGATCCACTGATTTTTCAAAAGCAAGTTTAAGGAACTGAAATATGAAGAAATAGATGTTAAAAATAGAAAAGGAGTCCATGGGGCCCAGGAGATAGCATGGAGGTAAGGCGCTTGCCTTTCATGCAAAGGTCATCGGTTCGAATCCTGGTGCCCCATATGGTCCCCCGTGCCTGCCAGGAGCAATTTCTGAGCATGGAGCCAGGAGTGACCCCTGAGCTCTACCGGGTGTGACCCAAAAACCAAAAAAAAAAAAAAAAAAAAAAAAAAAAAAAAGGAGTCCAACAACAGATGAGTGGCTAAAGAAACTGTGGTACATATACACAATGGAATACTATGCAGCCATTAGGAAAAGTGAGGTCATGAAATTTTCCTATACATATATTGACATGTAAATTACTATGATGATGAAATAAGTCAGAGGGAGAGAGATAGGCACAGAATAGTCACATTCATCTTTGGAATTTAAGAAAAATAAAAGACAATATTGCAATAATACCCAAAGACAATAGAAATGAGGACTGGAAGGACCAGCCATGATCTGAGCTTACCATAATGAGTGGTGAGTGCAGTTAGAGAAATAACTACACTAATAACTATCATGACAATGGTAGTGAGTGAGAGAAATAGAATGCATGATGATTAAATAAAGATACTATTTAAATAAAAAGCCTAGTAAATGTTTTGATAGTCCATATATTCCCCTTGTACTTTATAATATTTTTTCTTATAACTTATATTAAAATTGTTTCTATATTTTAGGGGGAGGTTGGGCCACACCCAGTGACACTCAGGGGTTACTCCTGGCTATACGCTCAGAAATCGCTCCTGTCTTAGGGGACCACATGGATGCCAGGGGATCAAACCGCAGTCCATCGTAGGCTAGCATGGGCAAGGCAGACACCTTATAGCTTGTGCTACTGCTTTGGCCCCTGTCTACATTCTTAAAAATCTATTTATACTGTTGAGAAAAATAAAAAAAGAGGAGCTGGAGAGATAGAACAGTGGAAAAGGCACTTGCCTTGCTTGTGACTGACCTAGGTTCAATCTCCCACATGCCACATGCTTCCACGGCACTACCAGGAGTGATTCCAGAGTGCAGAGCCTGGAATAATCCCTGAACATTGCTGAGTGTGGCCCCAAAACCAAATAAAGAAATAAAACATTGTCTTTATTATTAGAATATGAATTATCTGGGGCTGGAGCAGTGGCAAATGGTAGGGCATTTGCCTTGCACGCAGCTAACCTAGTACAGACCATGGTTCAATCCCCTGGCATCCCATATGGTCCCCCAAACCAGGAGCAATTTCTCAGTGCATAGCCAGGAGTAACCCCTGAGTGTCACTGGGTGGGACCCCCCAAAAAATATGAATTATCTGAGTTCAAATCTATGTAGCATTCCTTTGGGGAGGGAAGTCTTTGTAATTCCAAAGGTGAAAATGAAATAAATAACCTGTCCTCCATCCCCCAAGACTGATGAGCCAGGGCAAGATCAAACTGGGAAATGTCTGTGGGCTGTTGGCTACTCCCCATCCTGTGAGTGCAAGTCTTGGGGTTGACAGGCCAGTTGGATGCAGCATCTCATCCACATGGGGTAACACAGGAGTAGGGAGCTGTGCCCAGGCCAAGCCCTGCCTGGACCACAGTGTCATGTGTGGTTCAGAAGCAACCATGAAGAAATTATTCTCTCTCCTTACTTGCAGTCAGAATGCCGGATCAGCATCTCCATCCAGGTACAGGGGACACCCACAAGTGTCTGTCACCTGACTTTAGTGGGAAACACCAGTCCAGCTTAAAAAAAACTTTCCTCAGCACAGAAGCATGATTTCCTGCAAAGTCCTGAGTGGAATATCATTTTATGCCCAGTCATGCATCACTGTTACTGTGTCTGGGCCACAGAAGAATCATCTGCTAGACATGTTGGGGGGGGCATATATCCCAAATTGTGTTTTTAAAAAAAGTGTTTCAGAAAATACTCAGTTCAATGTTTGCCAGAGCTCCAAAGAAAAACCTAAGCAGGGCCACTCTAAGCTTACAAATAAATAAAAGAGGAAGGTTGGCAATAGACTTTTCTCTTCAGTGCTGCAAAGCCTTTGAAAGAAGCCCAGGAAATAGATGCAGATGGGTTTTTGATTAATTTGATAGAGGTACATTCCTGGAACCAATTTACAAGTGATTCACAGACAGACTGGCATTACCGAAATAAACGGTGCTATTACTATGATTTATGCCACTATTCCTAACAAGAAATGATAAAGTGAAATTTACAGTCCTTAATTACCATCCTGAAAAATTGGGAGGGAGAGAAAAGAGCAAAGATTGGCAATTTGCAAAATTGTCAGTAAAGGCAAGATGCAAAAAAAAATCCATTCACTTTATTTAAAAGAAAAGAAAAGATACCGCACAAATGGTCTTTACTACATTGTCATCAATCCCTGGGAAGGAGGGGGCAAATACAAATCAAATGTTCAGAGCATAACCTTAAGATGCCAGGAAGTCAGTTAGAAAAGTAACCAACAAACAGAGCCTTTGCTAATCAGAAGCCAAGAGGTGATACTCATTATGTCCTCCTTTCCTGGGCTCCTTTGAGGCCCAGTTGACCTCGAAGTAAGTTGTTTTCTTTCTATTTCTCAATTACTTCATAGCAAAGAGAAAAGTAAAGAAACCCAATCTAAAAATCCTTAGCACATGTTTTCTGACTCCATTCCTCTCTCCGTTCCTCTCATTGGAGGTTTCCAAGACCCTCGCAAAGATTCTGCTGTGAAAAGACTAACCACACCTGCAGGGGAGCACAGCTTGGGCATCCCTAGGAGCCGATCATGGGAATGCCAGGCAGCCTTCATCCTCTTCTCTCTCATCTACGATGAAGCACCATCAACCCTAGGAGCACAGTTCCATTCTCCTCCATCCATCACAGCCCCAGCATCCCCCCACTGTAAATTTAAACTTTCTTTTTGTTTATTTGTATTTTGGAGCCACACTGGGCAGAACTCAGAGGTAACTCCTCGCTCTGCACTCAAAATAGTTCGATGGTCTTGGAGACCAAGGATCAAACTTGGTCATCCACATGCAAGGCAAGCACTCTACCCACTGTACTTTTGGGCCAGGCTTTAAAATAAAACTTTCTTGTTGTTTTGTTTTGTTTTGAGGGGAGGTTAGGGGCCACACCTGGTGAACTCAGGGGTTACTCCTGGTTGTGCTCTCAGAAATTGCCCCTGGCTTGGAGGCGATATGGGATGCCAGAGGATCAAACCACAGTCTGTGCTAGGTTGGCACGTGCAAGGCAAATGCCCTACCTCTTGCGCCCAAATCAAACTTTATTAAAACAGTTTGTGGAAAGTAATGCCTCCCATATTGCTTTTCCCAATTATTGCATTAGCTTTTTGTGGATGTTTATTGTTCCAAATGAATTTGAGGAGTGTTTGATCCACTTCTTTGAAGAATGTCATGGGTATCTTTAGAGGGATTGCATTGAATCTGTACAGTGCTTTGGGAAGTATTGCCATTTTAATTATATTAATCCTGACAATCCATGAGCAGGTGTCTCCATTTTCTTGTGTCCTCATTTATTTCTTGAAGCAGGGTTTTGTAGTTTTCTTTGTATAGGTCCTATATCTCTTTAGTTAAGTTGACTACAAGATATTTGAGTTTGTGTGGCACTAATGTGAATGGGATTTTTTATGTCCATTTCTTCTCTATCATTATTAATGTATAAGAAGGCCAATGAGGGGCCAGGCAGTGGCGCTGGAGGTAAGGTGCCTGCCTTGCCTGCGCTAGCCTAGGATGGACACGGTTCGATCCCCTGGTTTCCCATATGGTCCCCCAAGCCAGGAGTGACTTCTGAGCGCATAGCCAGGAGTAACCCCTGAGTGTCACTGAGTGTGGTCCCCCCAAAAAAAGGCCAATGATTTAAAAATAAAATTTAAAAGGGGGCTGGAGTTGTGTCGTGAAGCTGTAAGGCATTTGCCTTGCTGGCGCTAGCCAAAGATGGACCTTTGTTAAATCCCCTGGTGTCCCATATGATCCCCCAAGCCAGGAACAATTTCTGAGCATATAGCCAGGAGTAAACCCTGAATGTCACAGGGTGTGGTCCAAAAACAACAAGCAAAAGGCCACTGACTTTTGCATGTTGATTTCGTAACCTGCCAGTTTGCTATATGAATCTGTTGTGTCTAGAAGCTTTTTTTTTTTTTTTTTTTGGTTTTTGGGTCACACCCGGCAGTGCTCAGGGGTTACTCCTGACTCCATGCTCAGAAATTGCTCCTGGCAGGCACGGGGGACCATATGGGGCACCGGGATTCGAACTGATGACCTTTTGCATGAAAGGTAAACGCCTTACCTCCATGCTATCTCCTGGGCCCCTAGAAGCTTTTTCTTTTCTTTTTTTTTTTTTTTTTTGGTTTTTCTTTGGGGGTTTTTGGGCCACACCCGGCGGTGCTCAGGGGTTACTCCTGGCTGTCTGCTCAGAAATAGCTCCTGGCAGGCATGGGGGACCATATGGGACACCGGGATCCAACCACCTTTGGTCCTGGATCCGCTGCTTGCAAGGCAAACGCCACTGTGCTATCTCTCCAGTGCCAGTGTCTAGAAGCTTTTTAATAGAGTCTTTAGGGTTTTCTAAATATAGTATCATATCATCTACAAACAGCTTGACTTCTTTCTTTCCTATCTGGATGCCCTTGATATTTTTTTCTTGCCTAATCACTAGGGCAAGTACTTCCAGTACTATGTTGATTAGAAGTGGAGAGAAAGGGAAGCTTTGTCTTGCACCAGATTTTAGAATATCTCTTGGGGGCCAGGCGGTGGCGCTGGAGGTAAGGTGCCTGCACTAACATAGGACGGACCGAGGTTCGATCCCCCGGTTCCCCATATGGTCCCCCGTGCCTGCCAGGAGCGACTTCTGAGCGAATAGTCAGGAGTAACCCCTGAGTGTCACCAGGTGTGGCCTAAAAACCAAAAAAAAAAAGATCTCAAAAACTATGGGGAAGCCTATATGTCCTTTATAAGCTTAAGATCTACATAATACTACCTCTTAACCTGTTTATCCCCCAAAAGTAAGGTAGTCTCCTGCATCAGTTTGTTCCCTTAATATTATTAAACTTATTTTTATTTATTTTCTTTATATATGTGAGTATGGATGGATGGATATATATATATATATATATAGAGAGAGAGAGAGAGAGAGAGAGAGTCTTGTTTCTGTTTTCTCTTCTTCCTTAACTCCACCTGTTTTGTTTCTGCTTGATACAAAAACCTACAAGAAAAAGTCTTGCTGAGGATAATAGCTCAGGTCAAAACCAGGGTACAGAGATGATGGAGCCTGACACTCTCACCCCTAAATGCACGAGCAATATAATATACTACCATTTCTTCTTGCAAAGGCATACTAAAAAAAAAGGGAAAATTTAATATCAAAACAAGCTCTTATCTACTAGGGATAGGAACTCATACACTTTATAATATGGGGCACCTCCCACCTTGAACATATGCCATGTGGTCCTAATTTAGACTCCATGTAATTAGACAGTGACCATCCAACCCTGAATCCAAGATCTCAGACATAAAACTGACACAGTTCTCTGCAACAGCTCCAGGAACCAAACTCCCTCTGGGACATTCTTTTGTGTGTGTGTGTGTGTGTGTGTGCATGTGGTTTTTGGGTCATACGTGGCAGTGCTCAGGGGTTACTCCTGGCTCCATGCTCAGAAATTGCTCCTGGCAGGCACAGGGGACCATATGGGATGCCGGGATTCGAACCGATGACCTTCTGCATGAAAGGCAAACTCCTGACCTCCATGCTATCTCTCCGGTCCCTGGGACATTCTTAATACTGCTCTGACACCAATATGTGCTGGTTTTGATATGACATCCTCATAATGAGGAAATGGCAACAACTTGGTCTAAGAACAGGTTGTCTTACCTCACCTCCTAACAATAAGATGAATTCAGAAGAAATGTCATTCTTTGATTGGTACAAAAGCCAACTTCAATATCTACAGAAGACTGACTGAAATAACCATGACTAGGCAGAACTTATCCTGGGACCAATAAAAAGAGACCCTGGTCTAGGTCTTAGGCTATGATCTGTACAATAATCAAGATCTCTAACTCCAGAGGTCTGACTGAGACAACTGTAACTGAGCAGATCTTCTGGAAATATAAGGAAAGACTCTATCCTATGCTTCACCCTAGGATTGGGGCAAAAACCAAGACCATCAACTGCATAAGACTGATTAAAAAAACAATGATGGCGGGGCTTGGGAGATAGCATGGAGGTAACGCATTTGCCTTTCATGCAAAAGGTCATCGGTTCGAATCCCGGTGCCCCATATGGTCCCCCGTGCCTGCCAGGAGCAATTTCTGAGCATGGAGCCAGGAGTAACCCCTGAGCACTGCCGGGTGTGACCCCCCCCCAAAAAAAAAAAAAAACAATGATGGAACAGAACTCCTAGAACCATAAAGAAAGACTCCATCATAGGCTCCATCCTTTGACCTGTGCAAATACTAATATTTCTAGCTATAGAGTGTTACCCCCCACTTAGGGGGGCATGCACCAAAATTGCCTCCCTGGCTTTCCTGGTGCAGTCTAACTTTTTCTTCCAAGAAACATCTGCCAGAGGTCCGCTTAGAGGTCTATAATTCATGGATCCTTTGCATGGATTGCTAGCGATGTTTCTGTTCATTATTTCAACGTGACTGAGACCCTGCTCTCTCTAATTCAGGCTTTCCTCAGACAAAGAAAATACAGTACAGAAAAACCGCCAAAAGTCTCCTGCTGACCAGCTCTTTGTGAATTGTCTCTCTCCTCCCATCTCCTTAAAGGTACCTCTCCGGGCCCTTTTGATTTTTTTAGTATTGTTGTTATGTTTCTCCTTACCCAAAACAGAAACTTCTGTTAGTCACTTCATATGCTAATTCTAGCTCTGATCTCATTGGTTTATTCCCTTTTTCTTTTTTCCCTGACTATGCCCTCTGCATTCCTGAACCCTGCCTATAAATAAGGCTCATGTAAAGAATAAACTCTCTCTCTCTGGCCTCTCCCTTGCCGCTTGTTTCACCATGTAATTTTGTGTGGTTTCGTTTATTTCATTTCATTTCATATTTCATAATTCATATTTCATATTCGTCCGCTCATGCTCCCGCTTGATTTCTCAGTGAGGAACCCACTAAGGTTTGCTTAGAGACCATATTAGGTCTGCAGCAATAGAGGAAGGATTTTATCATCCACGATGGAGCAAAAAGTTTCCAGACACCATCAAAGGACCAAGGGGAGAGTAAAAGAACATATATTGAGTCTGTAGTTATTCCCATGACAGTATAATTCAAGGGTGGAGAAACCCTGTATCTCTTAGGCCAAGGGAATTCCCTTTCTAATTTCCCCAATATTTACTGTGCCTATTCAAGAAAAAGAGAGAGAGAGAGAGAGAGAAACACAAATTAACATTTTTTTTGGTTTTGTTATTGTTGTTATTTTTGCTTGTTTTTTTTCCCCTTGGGTTTCCTTTTTTTGTGGTTTGTTTTGATTTTTATTTCAGGACCATGGTTATTGTGTGGTTATTGGTGTCTTTATTGCTGTGGTGCTTTTTGAGTTTTTTGTTTGATTTTTTTGTGTGTGTGTGTGTGTATGTGTGGTTTTTGGGTCACAACTGGCAGTGCTCAGGGGTTACTCCTGGCTCCATGCTCAGAAATTGCTCCTGGCAGGTATGGGGGACCATATGGGACGCCAGGATTCGAACCAACCACCCTAGGTCCTGGATCAGCTGCTTGCAAAGCAAACACTGCTGAGCTATCTCTCCGGGCCCTTTTGATTTTTAAAAAAAATTTTTTTTAGTATTGTTGTTATGTTTCTTCCTTTTTCCCTTTCTTCTCTTAAATTGATATTTATAACCTCTAGAAGGACCCCTCCCATTTTTTGCTTGTTTGATTTTTGCCCCATTTTATTTTATTTATTTTCTTTCCTTCAAACAGAACCACATAATTTGAACCATCTTGTTCTGCCTCACAAATTGAGGGGGGAAATAATGGAGGATACCAAGACCAGATTGTCGTATGAACATTAAGTAGAAATATAAAAATGATCAGATTTAAACACCAAGTCACCAAGTCCAAAGCCAATGACAACAGAATCAACACTCTACAACATGCTAGACACAGAGGGGATCACTTATATTAGCAACCTGGGGGGTAAAGGAGGGGGATATGGGATGCATGCTGGGAGCAGGAGTTGAGGGAGAACAACATTGGTGGTGGGAATGCCCCTGATTCAATGTCACTATGTACCTAAGAAATTACTGTGAAAGATTTGTAATCCACTTTGGTCAAAATAAAAATTAAAAAGAAAAAAAACTGGAAATTGAGCTCTCATATGATCCAACTATACCACTCCTAGGGATATACCCTAGGAACACAAAAATGCAATTTAAAAATCCCTTCCTCACACCTATATTCACTGCAGTGGTATTTACAATAGCGAGACTCTAGAAACAACCAAGATGCCCTTCAACAGATTAATGGCTAAAGAAACTGTAGTACATATACACAATGGAATATTATGCAACCGTCAGGAGAGATGAAGTCATGAAATTTTCCTATACATAGATGTACATGAAATCTATTATACTGAGTGAAACAAGTCGGAGGAAGATAGATAGACACAGAATAGTCTCACTCATCTATGGGTTTTAAGAAAAATTAAGGACATTATGGTAATAATCCCCAGAGACAATAGAGATGAGGGCCAGAAGGACCAGCTCACAATATGAAGCTCACCACAAAGAGTAGTGGTGCAGTTATGAAAATAAGTACACTAACAACTATCATGACAATCTTAATAAGTGAGAGAAGTAGAATGCCTATCTCAAATACAGGCAGGGTTTGTGGGTGGAGGGATTTGGGGGTATTGGTGGTGGAAATGCTGTACTGGTGAAGGGGAGCGTTCTTTTTGTGACTAAAATCCAACTATAGTCATGTTTGTAATCATAGTGTTTAAATAAAGATATTATTTTAAAAAAAATAGTTTTGCTGGCTGGCATGATAGAACAGCTGGGAGAGCACTTGCCTTTCATGCAGTCTCCCCAGGTTGGATCCCAGCACCCCTTATGGTTTCTTAAGTCCACCAGGAGTGATCTTTAAATGCAAAGATGGAAGTAAATCCTAAGTACCTCTGGGTGTGGTCCACATTCTCCACCCTAACCCCCTCCAAAAAAAGAAATCTTGGGGCAAAGAAAGAAAAGAAAACAGGCTCAAAGTCTTAGAGAACAAGCTGGTGGTTCCAGAAGGGAATGGGTCACATAGGTAGTGCCAAGCTGGTAGGAACACAGAGGGACCAGAACTTCAAAGTTAGGGGGCCCACGATGATATATATGCAGGCATCAAGCATAACATGGCACAGCTAAAGCATAAGAATGGATCAATCCACTTCTCGAGGAGTTGAGATAATGTTAGGATCTGAAGTCGAAGGACAAGACCTTCGACAATTGAAACAAAGCAAAGCAAAGCTTTATTTCATCAATCAACATTTAAAAACTGGCCATCCAGGGCTACCTCCTACAGGAGGTGCTCCCCCACTCCAGTCACAGCCAGGTTATATAGGAATAAAAGCAAAAGGTCTTGACCTTAAAGTTGATTGTTTTCTAGGATGTTTCAATCATGTCATTTTATGTCTAGATGTCTAGGGCAGTATGTTGTGGCTCATATAAAGCCTTGGGATTGCATCAAAACTTAGCCTTGTTAGCCTTAAATAAAAACAACAATGAGTTGACAAAATGCAGTCCCTTCTGCTCTAGGCTTCACAATAGTTCAGGGGTTGATATGGTTCTTTCCTTGCAAGTGGCCTCCCTGGCTTTGACTCTGGCAACATGGATAGTCCCAGGCACACTAGAGGGCCACTCTAGGAGGCCCTGGGGAGTTTCTAGGTCTTGGTCTCCCCTGGTCTGGGGAACCACCACCCCTTGCTGCTAACTGGCCCAAACCCTACTGTACTCAGCATCTTCATGGAAAGACTGCCAAGCTTCTCAGATGTGAAGGAGTCTGCAGTAGAGCCCTTGATAAAAGGAAGTAGCTAAAGAGAACTTTGGGAATTGGGGGTTGGGGCACCTGTATCTGCAGCCTGGTGTCAGGGGCAACCAGAGTCATCTGAGGCCGGCTATGGGGTGGAAGATCAGGAAAAGTGGAGGTAGTTGTTAGTGCTTGCAGAGGGACCTCAAAGTTTTTGCTGCAGCTGCCTGTGGTTTCAGAAAGGATGTAGGCACGATGCATCCTGACCTATTGGTTTAAGAAAAATCCAAAGAGTACATGGAAGAATCAAAACAATCAAAATCCCTAGGGAAAAGGAAAATGGGAGGCATTACTTTCCCCAACTTTAAACTGTACTATAAAGCAATAATTATCAAAACAGCATGGTATTGGAATAAAGACAGACTTTCAGATCAGTGGAATAGACTTGAATTCTCAGATATTGTCCCCAAGGCATACAAGTACCTAATTTTTGATAAAGGAGCAAGAAATCCTAAGTGGAATAGGGAAAGCCTCTTCAACAAGTGGTGCTGGCAGAACTGGTTAGCCACTTGCTAAAAAGCAAAAATAGACCCCCAGTTAACATCGTGTACGAAGGTGAAATCCAAATGGATTAAAGACCTCGATATCAGACCTGATACCATAAGGTATATAGAACAACACGTTGGTAAAACAATCCATGACATCGAGACAAAGGGCATCTTCAAGGAGGAAACTACTCTTTCCAAACAAGTGGAAGCAGAGATCAACAGATGGGAATACATTAGACTGAGAAGTTTCTGCACTTCAAAAGAGATAGTGCCGAGGATACAAGAGTCACCCACCGAATGGGAGAAACTATTCACTCAACACCCATCAGATAAGGGATTAATATCCAAAATATACAGGGCACTGACAGAGCTTTACAAGAAAAAAACATCTAATCCCATCAAAAAATGGGGAAAAGAAATGAACAGACACTTTGATAAAAAAAAGAAATACAGGGGCCTGGGAGGTAGCATGGAGGTAAGGCATTTGCCTTTCATGCAAAAGGTTATCGGTTCGAATCCCAGTACCCCATATTGTCCCCCGTGCCTGCCAGGAGCAATTTCAGGAGTAACCCCTGAGCACTGCCGGGTGTGATCCAAAAACCAAAAAAAAAAAAAAAAACAA
>PVKC010039953.1:0-12433 GCA_004027635.1 Crocidura indochinensis | reverse complement strand
CCAGGACCAAAGGTGTTTGGTTCGAATCCCGGTGTCCCATATGGTCCCCCGTGCCTGCCAGGAGCAATTTCTGAACGTGGAGCCAGGAGTAACCCCTGAGCACCGCCGGGTGTGGCTCAAAAACCAAAAAAAAAAAAAATTGTAATGCCTTTTATTTCTTTTAAAATAAAGTTTTATATTTTTACATTAAACAACTTTTAAAATATTAAGTTACTGTGGTTTATATAAGTTAATCATAGTTGGTTTTTAGGTGCACAATGTTCCAGCACTAATCCATGACCTATGTCAACTTTCCACCACCCCCAGCCTACTTCCTACTTCCTTGATGATATATATATATAATTTATATATATAAATATTTATTATGTATAAATATATAAATATTTATATATCTGTTTTTGGGGCCACACCCAGTGACACTCAGAGGTTACTACTGACACTCAGAAATTGCTACTGGCTCAGGAGACCATATGGGACACTGGGGAAACGACCGTGATCTGTCCTAGGTCAGATGTGCACAAAGCAAATGCCCTACTGCTGCACCACTGCTCCAGTCCCTTGATATATTTTTATATTTTGTTGCAGTTTGGAAATTAGGCTTACGATATTCTTGGAGCTATGTTTTAGATATAACTCACCTCAATATCACCAATGTGCTTGGAGCCTAGCCTCTACTCCTGTTGCCTCCACAATCAGCCTATTTTTCTTCCCACCCCTCAATTTCTTTCCTGTTTCTATGATCTAGGCTCAAAGTAATAATGAGTATCTCCCCCTTGATATCTTGCATTCCCTACTTCTTTTTATATATATGGTGTTCTCCAGTAGTCATGCAATTCACTGCACATAATTTTTCCTTTCATTAAAAGAAAAAACATTTTTGTTTGATGACAGGAAAGGCATGAGTTTGATAATTACCATATAGAGATCTTTTAAGAGATCAGGAACACAATGTGTGGTTAAAACAAAACGCTATAAAACACTCCCGGAAGTACATTAATATGACCCCTAAATAGCAGTGTTATAGTTTACTGCTGAAAGTGTAATGAGCAGGGAGAATGTCTAACACTCACTTTTCACTTTTCTATTTATAAAAGGAAGGAGACAGGCTGTGGTGTTTCTTGTTTTCTGGGGGTAGTTAACAGAACCATGTTAATTGTATTAGAGTGGATATGGCAGGAAAGGGAAAATATGTAATTTTAAGAATAGTGGTGCTTGCTAGAAATACAGATTGTGAAGCATCTGGGATTTTGGCACCTGGACAGAAGTCCTGGGAACCATCTGCTTCTCTGAGGTTACTTTGGCAATTTTTACAGCAATCTTTGGGATTCACAGGTCTGGGCTAAAGCTTTCTAGCAAGCAGGTATAGAGGGCACAAGTACACAGAAGCAGTTGTTTCAGCCTTCTGTTAGTATGTCAGCTTTAGTGTGGTGGTGTTAAGTCATCTGAAGGTGGTCTATGTCACATTGTTTGAATGCAATGGCAGCAGATGTTTCTTCATGCTAATATTTTGTCGAATTTTATTCACCAAATGACACTCATTTTTTACATACAAAATAAATTTGGTAGATTGGCTTTGGAAGAAATCCGTGAAGGGATCCTGAATTTTGCATACACTGGCATTGGCCCTGAATTGCAAAAATCCCATTTGGCAACCTCCAGTTCTCATGAATAGTTAGTCTTCTTTGTTCAGAAGTTACCTACTAATTTTAAGTGTCATGGTTTGGTTTGTATTAATGTGGATCACATAATATCCTGATATGAAGCCCCATGCATAGAAAACCTTTGTTTGTTTATTTGTTTTTGGGTCATACTCTGCAGCCTTAATGGCCACTCCTGACTCTACACTCAGAAATCATCTCAGGCAAACTCAGGGGAACATATGAGACAGGATTTGAACCACCTTCCTTCTGCATGCAAAGCACTGTGCTATTCCTCCAGCCCCAGAAAGTCTTTTAATACAGGACCATCACAGTCAAACACAAAGCAGGGGCCGAAGTGATAGTACAGCAGTAGGTTGTTTGCCTTGCACTCGGCTGACCCAGGACCTCTGTTCATCCCTGGAGCCCCATATGGTCCCCCAAGCCAAGAGCAATTTTTGAGAGCATAGCCAGGAGTAACCTCTGAGTATCACCAGGTGTGGCCCCAAAACAAACAAACAAACAAACAAACCAAAAAAACATAAAGCAGTCAAACACAAACTATCAACTAACATAATACAACAGGAATTAGATCTCTACATTTTTCATTATAAAATACTATTTATTGTGTATTTTCAATATGTCAGGTAATAAAATCTATGCTTTAAATGTTTATCAATCAAGTTTGCCAGTAGAAGGGCATGTTGGAAAAATAAAAATGGGATAGACCTCTGAAAGGCTAGTTGGCTATATCCTTCAATATTTTTAGAAATATATTAAAAGTTCCCACTTCTAATTTCTCTTCTAGGCCCTTGTTCTATTTTGTATAAATAGTATTACCAGTACATTTTAATTATGATATTATAAAGTCATGTATGTTCATTGCAAGATTACTTGAAATAGAGAAATTAGCTGTCAACTAAATGTCCACCAATGGAAAAATGAATACACTTTGCAAAAATATATACTATACAATCATCACACCATCGTTTTAAAAAGTGAGGTGAATCTATCAGATTTACATAAAAGTGTCCATTATCTATATATAAATTTAAAAATATCTTATTTGGAAGAATATGTATAGCATATTACTAGTTTTAGAAAACACTTATTTAAATGTGTAGAAAGCAAAGAAGCTAGGTGTTAGAGATTTAAAGTTGTGTCTCTCTCTAAGATCCTTTTGTTGAAATCAATGTTTCCAAAATGATGGTATTTGGCAGTGGGCATGATGGGAGGTAATTAGATTTAGAAAAGATTCCAAAGACAATCATGATGGAATTAGTGACCTTATAAAAAGATATTAAAACTCAGTCCATCAGTCTAGCTTAGTCTCTCTTTCTTTCTTCTTCTTTTGCAATTCTTTCCTCCTTTGATATGAGAAAATGATGGGAAGGTAGCCATCTTCAAGTGCAATAGAGAACTAAAGAGCTCTCACTAGCAACCAACCATGCCAGCATTTTTATCTCAGAACTAAAAAAAAGTATTCCTTATCTCAGAATTGCTTTCAAAACTGTGAGAAACAAATAGCTGCTAAGTCATCCAGTCTGTGGTATATTGTCATATCAAGAAATAAGATAAAATGCACTACTAAACTTAGTAGTGCATAATTACCTTCAGGATGGGATGAGGTGAGTTTTGGGAGAAATTCTCCCATTTTCTAGATACACATCTTTAATTTATGAATCTTTGTCAAGCATGCATTGCTTTGTAGCTGACAGGAAGCAAGAAAAAAAGAGAGGAAAAAAGGAAGGAAAACCAAAAAATTTTAAGGCCAATGCCCATGTTAGATTCTCAGGAATGAAAGTTTACCTATCTGCAAGACAACTGTTAATTTTTAATGCTATTTTTTCCTTGCGTGGCCTTGAAGATAAAGCTATATCTTAAATCCTCAGCTCCTCCTGTGAAATAAATGAGCTTTTGGAAAGGATACGTTTTTTTTTTTTTTTTGTGATACATTTCCAAATGTACTATGAAAGAAAACTTAAAATAGGTACTTGCTTGAATTGAATAGTTTCCAATTTAAGAACATTGATTCCAAAGTCACATCTCTTATCTTTGGTGCCCATTTCTTCTGATGTGGATTAAGGTCTAGAAGAATCTTTTAGTATCTAACATTTTTTTTTAATTTGTTAAGCAGAATGATCAGTGATAACCTGTTCACTTTCATCTCAAAATGTTTGTTCTAAATTCCCCCCAGACTGTATGTGGATAATTTAATTTTGATATTAAGAGAAAATCCATGGGATACCATTGGTTCCAAAAACATCAGGAGACTTTAGAACATTAGAAATCTTTGTGGGGTTTAAGTAAATGCTATCAATAAAAATATTTAAGTTCATGCAAATAAGAATCACTTGGAAAGTAAAAGCAAGAAAGAGAATCAAAGCACATTATCAGACCTCTATAAATTAAAGGTTTGAGGAAATAGTGTATGGAAATATTTTCAACAAACTTCTCTAAATAATTCATATTTCTTTCCTAAAATTTTATTTATTTAAAGAAAATGCATCACAGAGTTTATCATACACATTTGTTTCCAGATAAGTGAAAGCAAAATTATTGAAACAAAATGGAAAGAAAAAAGAGGAAGGGAAGTGAAAAAAAGGAAGTAAGAAAAAAGAGAAAGTTCAATAGCAAACTCATTTGTGAAAATTATTGTATCATCAGTGAAGTATAGTAACTAATACAATGGTAAAAGGTTTAGTAAATTTTTGTTGTTCTATGTCCAGTCTGTTAAATTGGGATGCTAGTTTAGCTATGACAGCATCAAACAAATAATGTTGAACAGAAACCCAAAGCTCCAATACTATGAATTTTAGGGGCATATACTTAGCTGTAGGGCCTCCTGGAAAAAGACCAGGTTCAAACGTGGCAACTGTATTTGTGGGCATGGTTATAGCCACTAAGCTTTCCTGGAAGAAAAAATATAAGGGGAAGGGTGCCCACACTTACTTTGATAAAGTCTAATAATAATGGGGCCCGAGCAGTGGCACAAGCGGTAGGGGATCTGCCTTGAACACACTAACCTAAGGATGGGCTGCAATTGGATCATCCAGTGTTCTATATGTTCCCCTATGCCAGGAACAATTTCTGAGTACATAGCCAGGAGTAACCCCCAAACAAAACCAAAAACAAACAAAAAAAGTATAATAATGGTCTTACATCAAGTGTGGTCAGATCAACATCCCTGCAAGGAATTGTAGAGGGTCAGTGATGAGGCAGGTCATTGTGGAAATGGTGATTCTGGATGATGGAGGCAGGAAACATAGCTTTGGCAAGGTAGGGGCTTGGCCCAATCTCTTCCAAGATGGCGGGCATTTTAATGCATGAACCAGTTAGCCATAATTTTTCATGGCTCAGTTTAAATCTTTCACATTGTGTCTGTCTATGGAGCTGGCCTAGATTGATCATGGCCTAATTCTATTACTTTCTCTTAAAAATTTCTTTATGTATTTATTGGTTTGGGGGTCATACCCTGCAGTGCTCTGTAATTAGTCCTCTGCACTCAGGAATTACTCCTGGAAGTCTTGGGGATCATATCATATGGTATGCTAGGGATTGAACATGACTCAGCCACTTGCAAGGCTCACTGTACTATCTCTCTGGCCCCAGTGATTCCTATTTCTCTAGCCTATATCAAACTAACTGGGCATTTTTTAAAATACACCAGCTACTATTGATCATACAAGTCATGAATGAGATTGCAAAGACACCTACTTCCAACTTCTTAGTGACTTATCTCACAAGCTTTCTATGTATGCCTATTGCTTCTTATGAAGTGAAGACACTTAAGAATAAGAGAAAGGACATATGAAGGGAAGAATAGCCAAGTGTTGCAATGTGAAAAAAATTTGGGCTTAAGCAAGTCTTTTTTGAGAATCCTTTTCTCTGATACAGGAATTGCTGCCACCATTTTAACTGTTTCTAGAATTTGCTGAGTGTTATGGAACCAATTCAGCTGAACAAATTCTCTGATCCTGATGAGCCCTCATCCTTAGTCCCTTGAGTTGTCAGCAATCCATGACATTGCACAGATGTCTGTTATTGGTTTGGAAAAACTTTTGGATAATAATTACATTAGTCTAAGTAATTTTTATCTATAACAAACAATGACATTTACAGGTAACTCTTAAAAGTCCAACAATCTTCACTAAGAAAATAGTATTCTAAGATGAAGAGAGCCAGGAAAAGAAATGTTAATTTATTTACTAAAATGAGCATTTGGTTTTTTTGAAGCTGTTAATAAACTACTGGAAAAAGTCTGCTTCATATAAACATAGCTTATTTTTTTTTACTACGGAAACTTTCAAGCATATTAAAAAGTAGAATAAAACAATGAATCTCCAGGTGTCCATTACTTAACTTCATGAGTTAATAACATTCTGCCATTAATTTATAATCATGTCCCATTTTCTTCCTGGGAGTTTTAAAGGAAATCCCAAACATAATATTAGTTTAGTCATAAATATTTCAGAATGAAAATGAATACAAACCAAGTGATATGACTAGATATACTGTTTCATTTACTGCTTCATTACTGAAAATATCACATTAGTTTCATATTTTATGTATTACTATCTATCTAAATTGAATTATCACAAGAACCATTAATAAAATAAGCTGAGAATAAAAGATAATTTACAAAACAGTATATACTAAAAACACATTTGAAGAACAAAATTATCTTCTACAAATAGAAGTGCTTCTTTTATAATCAATTTTTTTAAATTTACTCATGCATCCAAAGACGTTTTTATATATTGCTGTCCATTAGGCAGAGACTAATTAGCAACAATCAAAATAATATTGAATATTGCTTACGTTGCCAATAATTGATGAAACAGTTATTTCTAGATAATTCAATTCATTTTCCCTATAGCTCATTTTGCAAGGTCTTCAGAAACAGGAATGGCATTTACTTGGTTCTCTTCTTGATCTTGTAGTTCTTATAAGCAATAAATTTAGGCCTAAACACTTTTAAAGTAGAAACTATGACTTGGCTTCTTTCTTTTTTTCTTTTCTTATTCTGTTAAAGGAAGGTTGGACAAATTTACCTGCCTTCTTGCAAAAATAGCTGTGCCTTTTGTTTTCTTTCACAATTAAAAACTGTCCTCAGCACTGGCCTCTTCCTTTGGAATTTCTTGCCTGTGGGGATGCCTTTGACTATTAGCATTTAAATAAAATCTCTGCAATTCTGGTAACCCAACTAGGAAACCCTGTGGGAAAAGTCTGCTTCTATCTCAATGTTTCAGGGAGCTTGGTGGGATTAGATTGATTATGGCCTCCTCATGACTCTTTGGCAATTCTGTTACTTTCCTCCCTAGCATTGTCCCCCACTGGGCACTGTTCACATTAATTCACCTTTTTTTGAATCTCCTTCACAAAGACCGCATGCACAGTCTTCTGTAGATATTTGTAAAAATATTAAAAAATATTTATGGATTGTTAGCTATTTACAGACTTGTAGGTTTTTTCAGGATAATTCAAAAATAATTATTTGGTAAATAACTGCTTTGGCATACCTTTCCTCTGTTCACCATAGACAGACACAGACACAGAAGGGCATGACATTGGATTCTCTTGTTGGGTACTTTCTATTTTTTTTCTTACCTAGCACTTCATCTTGCCCTGTCCTGTCCTTGAAGTTGAGACCATTTTCATTTACTCACTAATTCCATTTGCTTCGCTTAACTGCTGGGCTAAGCAAAGTACTTTACTTTTTATATATAGGGAGATTTTCTGAAAATAGTATGCCTTGGGATTGGAGTGGGGTGGAAACTTTTGTAAAGGATGGATACCCAACCCTCTTAACTATTCTTGCACTTCACTTCTCTTAATTTTCTTAAGTTTCTTAAGTTTCATGTGGCTGATATTATGCCATCTTTTCTCCCTTTGAAATCTCTTCTCTCTCTCAACTCAACCATCTAATCACAAGTGAGTTACAAATGTATAAATCGAGGCAAGCTCACTCAGACACTGCCTTAGTTATTTATTCCTATACTTTCATCTTCAAGAGGCATGTCTGAATGTTACATATGGGCAAATTGGAACTTCAGTGGAAAATTCTTATGTGAAGGATGCTGGTTCTCACCTACACTGGCTTTAGCCCCTCCAAGTGAGAAAGCAGAGAGGAGATAAAATAATCTGTGCTTGTTTTACTGTTATAAAACTAATAAGCTACTAGATGCTTCAGAGATAGTTGAGAGAGAAGAGGATGAGAGAGGAAGACAAAGGGAGAGGCAAGAGGAAGAGAGAAAGCAGGGGAGAGGGGGTTATCATGAAGTGAGTGGAGAGGAGGGAAGAAAGTAAAGAGAATGAACCCCAAGCAGAAAATTTCACAAGATTTTCCGTTGGCTTCTGATTTCTTACCTACTGAAAAGTAAGCCTCACTTTGGTGACAGGCCAATTTTATTTCTCCAATAGTCCCAAGTGTAATTTTTCATTTACTTTTTCTAAAAAATTAAAATCTCAAACATCACTCATTGTCATTGAGTTTAATCTCTGGAGAGTCACACCAAATAAGTCTACTCTTTCTTTCAAAAACTAGCATTCAAATAAATATTTGAAAATATCTCCTTTTCATTTCTCCAAATCAAGCCATTTCTTCTCAGGCCAAGTAACTCCTTTTCATTCAACCATTACTTTTATGTAGTTGCTTCTTGAAACCAGATATTTCTGATTTTTAGTACTTCAAGGTCATCCAGGTTCTGATGCAACTCTCTCTAAATGTCTGGCAGAATAAAATGTATAAAGTAGAAGAATAAATACTGACAAAATTTAATTTAACTCAGTTTCATACTACTTTACTCAGTGTTGAGTCCAGGGAAACAAATCTTTCAACATTATACTTTTATTATTACACTGTAAGATTGTATCAGCTTTATGTGTAACTCAGTAAAACATTTCCTGAAAGTTTTTCTCATAGTCTCACTTTCTTTTATCTGATTTGTGTGCTCTGATTTATGTTTACCCTCAGAAGTTTCATTTGGCTGATATTATGCCATGTTTTCTCCTTTTGAAATATTGAATGTTAACTTCATATTAACTAACTCTTCTATCATGTCCTCAAACATTTATCAATGCAGTTAGTCTATATTTTGCTTTGTCTAATATTTTATATATACATTCATTGCAACAAAGGACCTGTAACCCAATATCATGCTCTTCATCATGATATTAAGGAACACATGATTTGGGGGAGCTTCAAAGGGTGTGACTCATGTATGGCTATACCAGACTTACTCAGGAACAACGTGGTGGCATCTGAGAAAGTATCTGCCTCATCTACTTTTTTTTTTTTTTTTTTTGTGGTTTTTGGGTCACACCCGGCAGTGCTCAGGGGTTACTCCTGGCTCCATGCTCAGAAATTGCTCCTGGCAGGCACGGGGGACCATATGGGGCACCGGGATTCGAACCAATGACCTTTTGCATGAAAGGCAAACGCCTTACCTCCAGCTATCTCCCGGGCCCCCTCTTCTACTTTTTATACATTTACTGGCATTCCCTGTATAACTTTCCACTGCTCCTATCTCTCAGGACCCAGGAAAGCAGGGCCAGATAACAGGTACTGGACATTAGGTTTTGCTGAAGCATCTTTTTTTTTCCCAAGTACTATAGACTCTGCCAGGTCTCTTACCCTTGCTAATACTTGAGTCACTTAAGATGCCAGAGCATTGAGTGCTCAGCAGAACAGAGAGGGAGGCACTTCTTTCTAACTCAAATATTTTCTGTGCCTCTGTGTTTTCATAGAAATTTATCAGTTTTCTTTTACATTGTGACAATTATATTCACAAATATTATCAACATGCATGTGTCTGATAATAGCTGATACTGACTTTTTACTTAGAAACTTTGCTGCGAAGTGACCCTAACTGTGCTCAGCTGGATTTGTGGTTTTTAGGCTTATTCAATTTACTCCCTTTGTTTTCCCCTTTGGACTAAGAAGTTACCCATGGTATGTGGTTCTTACAGAAGTGGCAGGATCTGTACTGACCTAAGTAGAAATAGAATACTAAGGTCCCAGGAAACACTTCACTTCTGCCTATAGTTTTTTGGCTCACCCAAGTCATATGGCTGGAAAACACCTACATTAATCATGATGAGTGATGAAAAAGAGAAAAAAAGGATATTTGGGAAATAGGTTTTTTCTTTAAATACAACTCTCTCCTTTATTCTTTTCTGTAATAAGGCAAAAGAAACATCTTTTGAACAACACAATAGTCAAATAACCTTTTTAGATTGTAACTTAGAGCATTGTTAAAGTTAGGCAAAATTTTTCCTGTTTTTAAACATACCTTCCTGAGATAATTCCAGCAGAGAGGCCTAGAAGGTTCATCCTGCCAGATTAGCCATTGTGGCCATCCATTTGGCACTAGCATAAAGCATGCCTGTGTTCCAGCTGAGTAGGCCTTAGACCCTTAGACCATTCTAAATCAAACTATTGGTGGAGAAAAGTGAGATACTGCAGGAGATAGCTAGAAAACAATATATTTTCCCCTCTGCTCTTTCTAACTCATTAGGATTTGCGTTTTGGACTTTTGAGGGATTTGTGGCCCACACATGGCAATATTCAGGAGTGACTCTTGGATCAGTACTCAGAAAACATTCCTGGAGGTGTTTATAGGAATAATAAGGGATGCCTTAGATAGAATCTAGATCAGCTAGTTGAAATGTAAGCACTCTATCTATACTATGTCTCAGGCCCTAGGGTTGCATTTTTGTATTTGAAAAATGCATAGATTTAATGCCTTGTCTTTTCCATCATAGAAAACCAAAGAACCCCCCATCATGTATAGATAACACGATAATTTGAGCATTAACTTCAGTATTAAAATCTGAAGAACTCCAAACTTTGTTCGGTTTTTTTTTTTTTCAGATCAGTTCCATCATGTCTGTAAAACTAGAATCTCATGAAAGTTTTTCATATCCTTACTTAGTATCTAAGCCTCCCAAACTCCTTTCTGTGTTCCTTTAACCTGAAAGCTCTTGAAAGATACAAGTAGGTAAAGTAGAAAGGTAAGAGGTAAGATTTAACTCAAAAGTTCCAGCATTGGATTCTCTTGGCTTTGGGAGGTGTAGTTGAAAGTTTACCTTTCATGAGCATCTGAGAGTATTTTTCTTAAGAACCTAGATCAAATGTCTTTATATGATAAGAAATATTTCTGTGGCGACAGCCTTATCTCTTACCAGTGCCAAGCAGTTAAATGCACAAACATCCCAGATATAATCTTTTCATTGTTACAGAGTTTCAGCAAGCACTGTTTCCAGATGTGAACCACCACTTCATTTTCACGGATAAACCCCAAAAGGTTATTCTGAGCAGTTTACAGGAAGTTCTTCTGTAACTAAAGGTCAGAGGACAGGGATCTTCCTTACTTGGATGAAAGTCTAGTAGAAAGGAAAGCACTTGTAAGGGGTAGTGCTGTAGCACTGTGCGTTTCTGAGTTTTGTTTTGGAATCACATCCTGCTGTGCTCAGGGTTTACTCCTGCATCTATACTTAAATCACTCCTGGAAAGCTTAGGGGAATATATAAAGGTCTAGGGATCAAAGATAGGACTTAGACATAGGTGCAAGGCTCGAAATCTACCCATAGTGCTATCATTCCTCCAATTAGTGGGACTCCGCTTCTCTTTTAACTTCATCTTTTGAAACTTCAGCTGGGTATTGGCCAAAAGTTGGAGAGTATATTATCTGGAAGGCTGGTCTTTACAGTTGGGTACTATCATGTTGAACTGTGGAGACCTGCACTGACCTTCTGGCATCAATTTCTACTACATTTCTACTAAATTGGAATCTTCTACCTAAGCCTGAATTTTAAAATCTTAGTTATGTTATAGATAAAGAGTCAAGCCTTTCAGGAGTCAATAATTACTTAAAAGGAATTATTTTAATTTTTAATATATTAATACCTACACTAAATATAATTTCTGGTCTCCGTGTCCTTATTCAAGTGTGGTATCTTTAAAATGAGATAAAAAACAAACAAACAAACAAACAGAAAAAGTGAGATAAAGCTTATTGAAAGGGTCAGTGTATTGTAAGATTGAGATGATTCTAGAATGGACCACACAGAGGACACATTAATTCTTTCCCTGACTTCTATGCCATTCTTATTTCTACTCCTTCTCCTGCTACTTCCTCTTTCCATAAGGCTTATCTAGCTGAAAATGAAAATATAAGTCAGCAGAGTTAAAAGTTTGACAATCACTGTACAATTTGTCAAAAGTTATCCTTAAAGCAATAAATCCTAATGTTGTCCACTGGACATGGGTTCATGGGTTTCTTCTCTCCTGTATGCAGAACTTCATCCCTCTGCTTCCCTGTAAGAGCAAACTGCTTATAAAAAACTGAGTTTCCCCAAACAAGAGAAATAGGCCATGGCACCTGACATATCGCCACTAAAAACATGCAAAAACCAAAACACATATTAAATCAACAAAGCAGTTTTCCAAGTTTTTTAAGTCTGATATTAAATAAAACATGTGATTATCTGAATAATTTGTTTTTTGGTTTTTGGGTCACATACATCAGCGCTCAGGGGTTGCTCTAGGCTCTTTGCTCAGAAATTGCTCCTGGCAGGCTCGGGGGAACATATGGGATGCCAGGATTTGAACCACCGACCTTCTGCATGCAAGGCAAACGCCTTACCTCTATGCTATCTCTCCGGCCCCCATAAATTATTTCTTGATGCATTTGATTTAAGGTTAAGAACGACTTTTTTTTTTATTTGGAGCTCTTGGTGACTTCTATTTTATACTTCTCTGTGTTTCTTCTTCTTCTTTTTTTTTTTTTTTG
>PVKC010039952.1:0-12433 GCA_004027635.1 Crocidura indochinensis | reverse complement strand
TTTACTTATTTTATTTTTGTTGGCAGTTGGGAATAGGGGTAACAACTGTGCTCAGTCCTAGCAGGATGCAGTAGGATTAGATAATGCCATGGATCAAAGCAGGGTTTGATACGAAAATTTGATATGAAAGCCCATATGAAGTTTAAGACCTTAAATGCTATCTCTCTAGTTTCCCATGCTCTTACTTTAAATTATATTATAAAGTTCCAGTAATAAAAACATACACTCTACCAAAAAGTCAGGTTCTGTGACCATAGAGTCATAATGAGAAATCATTAATAGATGTATGGACTATCAATTTATGACAGAGTAGCTTTAGTGCATTTAATAAATCTAGGAAAATCTCTTCGACAAATGGTGTTAGGAAAACCAATCAGCTACAATCAAATAAAGAATCAAAGTGGAAAAAGAAAGAACAAAGAAATGAGAAAAAAATATGTAACTACCATCTCAAACAATACAGTTAGTGCCAAAGGAATTAAAGAATTCCATACTAGCACTAAATTCATAAAATGCACCCCCAAAAACGTATAACTCTCTCCTCTGGGAAACACATAACAAAATGATATTGAGGTATTATCTCACACTAATGAGAAAGTGTTTAAAAATGCAACTGTACTGACAAAGAAGAACAAAAGAAGACAAATATGACATTAAACTGAAAATATCTGACATGCTTAAGAAACATCTAGAAATGAATAATAAGCCTACTAAATGTGAGAAAATATTTAAACATATCACAGCCAATAAAGGGTTTATGATAAATATTAGCATTCAAAAGCTAAACAATAACAACCTCAAAACTAACAGTCATACCAAAAATATTGGGAAAGTAGCAGAATAGAAACTTCTTCAGAGAAGATGTACAGTTGCCAAGAGACTTTCAAGGAAATGCTATATCACTGATTATCTAGGAAATGTGTCATTTTAACAAATTATCTCACACCAGTGAGAATGGCTTGTTCTATAAATAGTTCCTAAGCAACCAGGTATGGCAGGGATATAGAGACGAATGAACTCTTATTTATTACTGGTGGGAAAATAATCTGACTAATCCTCTGTAGAAACAATCTAGAGAATTTGATCCCTGGGGTCCCATATGGTTCGCCTAAGCCAGGAACGATTTCTAAGTGCATACCCAGTAGTAACTCTTAGTGTCAACCAGAGTTCTCCCCGCCAAAAAAGATCACAAATAGAGCTTACAAAAGTCCCTTAGGCACCTGCCTATTCTTGGCATCTATCCTCAGAATTTCTTTTTTTATTATTTATGAAGAAATGCACACCTGTCTTTGCTGAAGCACTATTCACAGTAATATAGGTCTGGAAATAATCTAAGTACCCCAACACAAGAATAAATAAAGAAACCATAACTTATCGTTCATAATGGCAAAATGGAATGTTACAAGAAAAGACCACATTCCATAAGCAAAAATAAAAATCATACTATACTTTGCCATAGTTAGAATTGAAGGATGTTATGCTAATTATGTGTATCTAAAATACAATATAAATATGGATTTTCTCGTTGATTTATGAGATATAAGAGAACAAAGCAAGGGGCCACTTTCCTTTAATTTGGGACTTAAGTGTCACTTGTGGCAGTGCTCAGAGGATTCTACAAAATGGAGATTAAATCCAGGCATTGCATTCTATCAGAATCATTAAGAGACTATAAACCACACAGCTGATTTCAGAGATGCTATTTTTCTTTTTGGAAACACAAGCTATTTCTTATTAAACTATGGTGTCTATCACCAATTCTAAAATGACTAAACCAAGTTTAGAAAATGTCTAGACATCCAGAAAGAGAGGAATGATTGGATTTATATTTAAAATTATATGGAGATACGCCATGATTAGAACTGGATTCCTATTCTGATGAGAAAAGGGTGGACTAGCCAATATGGAAACGATGTTAGATTTATAAACTTTACTGGAAAAGCTTGATGTCAAAATGCATTAATTACTTGCAAACTAAAGTAACCAACAAGGAGTACAACATTTGCTTAGATATTAAACCTTATGTATATATATAAAAATCATGGGTAATAAATTTTTCACAAATTATATTTTATTTGACAGAGGGAAAGATGTATTAGGTCCAAAAGTTCATTTAAAAGCATTGGTGGTGGGAATGCCCTTCATTCATTGTCACTATGTACCGTAAATAATTCTGTGTAATGAACTTCAGTCACAATAAAAATTAAAAAAATAATAATAATTAAAAAAGCCAATACCTTTGGGTGCTGCATCACTGAATTTAGTGAGGTAGATTCTTCCACTGAGTAAGTTGCTTTTAGAGTCCCTGGGTCCCAGTAAATGAAGTACTTCAGTAATTCTCTGCTTTCCTGGGAGTTTAAAGTGTTATCCATGATTTATTAGGATAAATAATATGAATTCAAGAAATTAGCACTGTGTCTTCTTTTTTAATTACTACTATGATTTATGTATATACATTCCCATTGATAATGATTTTTTTCTAAAATAATATTCATGGACTTGGGGAGATAATAAAGAGAATATAGTGTTGGTCTTGCATGAGGTTAACTGGGAATTCAATACCCCTGTACCCTATAGGATTTCCTTGAACTACACCAGGAATGGTTCCTCAGTGCATAGTCAGTATTACCATATGTGACCCCATTTAAAATATATTGCTTTATAGCAAGTATAGTGAATAACTTAGTTTCATCATATCATTTGAAATCATTTTTATAAGCATAACATTCTTTTCTGTTTCAATCTTTGCTATCATTAACATATTGTCTTTTATATTATTATATAAATTTGTCTCCAATAATTCTAGAATCAGTGGAACATAAGAAAAATCTAAGCTCCATTTATTTCCTGGGAATGTAAAGCAAATATTGATTGATTAACCTGCATTAATTCTTCCTCCCCCATTTTCAATTTCTCTTTCTCTATTAAAATTTTTAAGAACTCTTCTCTCTCATGAACACATGTACATACACATTGGGTTATATAATATAATATAATATAATATAATATAATAATATAATATAATATGATATGATATGATATGATGATATGATATATAATATAATAATATAATATAGATATAAATTTAGTCAATAAATTCTTTGAAAATTGACAGGATCAGTGGGTAGTAATATATATTTTAATCTAAGGTTTATAAAAATTTGATAAATTTTAAAACAGTACCAAAAGAAATTGCTTCATTTTGTCTTAAATATCATATTACCAAACCCACACCTAAAGATATAAGCAAAACAATATATATCAGTGCTATGTTATTTTATTTTTGGTAATACTATTTTACATAAATATTTATTTGTTTAGGAAATAAGACAGAGGAGGTCAGAGAGAAAGTATAGTAGGTAGGGCATTTTCTTTACATGCATCCGACCTGGGTTCAAACTTCAGTATACCATAATTTTTGAACCATAAATAGAGACTGAAAATTATCAGGTGTGTCCCAAGAAAACAAAAACAAAAAAATAAGATAAAAAACTTATTAAGGCAAAGACTCTTTTTCAAAACTGTATACATATAAATAAGTTCACCTATATAAAATTCCATTGATAATTAAAGTCTAAAGGCCGGAGAGATAGCATGGAGGTAAGACAAACGTTTGCCTTTCATGCAGAAGGTCATTGGTTAGAATCCCAAGATCCCATATGGTCCCCCGAGCCTGGCATGAGTGATTTCTGAGCATGGAGCCAGTAGTAACTGCTGAGCACTGCCAGGTGTGACCCAAAAAGCAAAACCAAAGCCAAAAAAACAAAAAAAATTAAAAGACTAAATATATCTTGGGAGAAATAAAAACAAATCTAAGTTATTCACTATATGCACCCAGTAATACTATTAATTTATCATTCACAGGATTATAAATTCTTGAATATACATTGAAAAATTATTGAGATATCTTGAATTATATTTTATTATTTTTCACTATTAAATTTATATACTTACCATTAAGTTGATTTTATTTTCATGCAGAACAGTTTATGTTCATGTATAGTATGGAAAATTAAAATTCTCAATAATATTAGTATTTTTGAAGAATATTTGTCCATATGCCAAAATATGTTTTTTATTTTCCTATTAAAAACTTACATGTATATAAATACATTTTCTTTTGCAACTTCATAGTTAAATATTTTTAAGTATAGAGAGTCAATTGGTGCTTACAGAATATGAGTGTTTCTTTTTATGAAATGCTACATAGGTAAAGAAAGAGGAAGTTGAATGCAACATTACACAGACTGCATTTTGTCTCTATTTTATTTGTGTTGAATTTTTCTTTATTTTTTTATTTAATGGTATGCACTATGATTTTCAATATATATAATGGCAAGATTTTATGTATTTCCAGCAGGAACACTAGTATTTTGTTTCTTTAATAAAATAACAGAGGTCATTTTTTTACTTTGAATAAAACTTGAGTTCAAAGTCTACTGAGAATGGTTGCATACAAGAAGTAGGCATTGGCATGAATTTCAGCAATAGAAGATGCTAGAAAATTCATCACCTACTTTATAAAAGGGTGAATGTATACTTATAAATTAATCATGTGAATGAGTAAACTGAAAAGTTCTAGATATTATTTTAATGTAACATACATTTATATGCAAGTTAAAGAATATAGTTTCATGAATTAACATCTATATACATGCTTCAAAATATAGTTGCTATTTTAAAGTCAATTTAGTTGATATTTTCCATGCCAACATATTCTTTTACATTTTCTCATGGGCATACCTGTGTGGAATTTCATTTTCACTAAATCTTTTAAAACATATTTTTTCTGAAACAGTTCTGTACAATTTCACAAATTGCCATAGTACAGCAATTAGAAAATTAAAGTGACTGAAAATGTGTTCAATTTCTCTTTAAGTACAATTTAACAGGGCCAGAGATTGGACTTCTCTTGAACATACTCTGCATTCTAAATTTAACCCGGTAGGATTATACCTGAATATTATCATCCTATTTAACCTTTTGAAGTATGGAACTTGCCTGTTGGTCAGAATTTGGATTTCCATTATAAAATGAAAATTATTGTATGTTGTTATAATAAAAAATATCCATTAGTTTTTTATTTATATATTACAGACTGCATATATAAGGATATCCATTCAGCCTAATTTCTTTCAGACAAAAGGTAAAATAAATTCAAGAAAGAAAATCAGGCTTTATGTCACATTTAATAAAGAAGCAATACACACTTAATTTTGATAAATATCTAATTCATTCTAAAAATAAATCAATTCATTAGAAATTGCAAAATCAAAGTCTCATCTCTTTCATTCAAAAAGTTACCTCCTGCATAAAATGTACACAGAATATTAAAAACTAAGTAGACTACTAATATGTAATGCAATTTTTGATGGGAAGTTTAATATCCAAATACATAAAGTGAGTTTATTCAAATTAATAACTTGATATGTGTTGAAATAGAGTGCCCAATTAGTAGAATTGTTCAGTATAAAATGCAGTATAGAGATGAAATTAAAAAAAAGAGGATGAGGAAGAATGAGGAAAAAAGGCAGATCTTGAAGAGAGAGATAAAAAAAAGAGATAAATATATTTTATGGAGGACCATACCTGGCAGTATTTGGGAGCTATTCACAAAGATGCTATAAGAACTCTGTGTAATATATTTCATGGAAACTGGACCTCACATATTCATAGAATTCACAACAACCCTTTTATTTATCTCCCTGACTAGCATAAAATATTTTCATGTTAATAATTGAAATAATTTGAATATATATTTACAAAACAGTTAAAACTATTAAGTTGTCTAACTCATGGCCTATAATACTCATTGTTCACATATTTGACTTGAGATTAAGTGTTTAAAGTCAATTATTTATTTAACACATTAAAGATAATAACGTAATTATTTATTTAATTAAGAAAATTGGAGTTAGGGAAAGGCTTTTTTCTGATAACAACTTATTAAAATTACATGCTGTATCAATTATTAAAGGTTAATTAGGTCATTGTTTTTATTAGATAACAGCATAGTAGAATAGTTAAGACTGATTTGTAGTACTTTGGGTTTATGTCAAGTTTACTTAAAAATTGTTAGGTGTTGGGGCCTGGGAGATAGCATGGAGGTAAAGCATTTGCCTTTCATGCAAAAGGTCATCGTTTGAATCCCGGTGCCCCATATGGCTCCCTGTGCCTGCCAGGAGAAATTTCTGAGCATGGAGCCAGGAGTAACCCCTAAGCACTGCTGGGTGTGACCCAAAAATCACACAAAAAAAAATTGTTAGGTGACAATGGCTTATATTATTGAAAAAGCTAAAAGCACTACAAAGATTTTTTACTAATTGAAATTTACTCTGTGGGTACTTTTGAACTTATTCTTTCTCTTGAATGCACCAGAAAGTATAAGAACTTTTTTGTATGCCTTATATCATCTTTGAACTAGAAATATAAAATTATATAAGACACTGTAAAATTATTGAAAATTGTTGATGCTGGGTCAATATATTATGAAAAATGTATGGGAGACATTTTCAGATCAAAGATTCCATTTAGCTTCTGGTTGTTCATAAGGGAAAACTTGAGGGAATTGCACAAGGAGGTAATAAGCAGTGATAAAGAAAAAGCTCTACAAACAAAAACATAAGCATGCATTCATGCATACAAACTCTTTGCTATTACTTATGTTAAAAACAACAGATTTCCTTTCGAAAAATAAAATTAAAATAGCAACCACAAAATCAACAAGATGTTAAATGTATTGCCTAAAATTATCTGTAAATAATATGTAGCAAGATGTTTAATTATATTTAAAGTATAATTTTAAAAAAGCATAAGTATAAAATGGATTACAAATAAATATTACTGATTATGTCTATATTGTGAATGTAAATATATTCAACTACATAAAATGATGTGCTGTACAACATAAAAATTACCTTAACACCATGTAAATTAATTAATAATACAGCAGTTTGGGAGTTTGCCTTGCTCGTGACCAACCCAGGTTAAATCTCCAGTATCCCATATGGTCCCTGGGGCCTTCCAAGAGTGACTTCTGAGAGCAGAGTCAGGAGTATCCCCTGAGTGTTGCTGGGTGTAGTCAAGAAACAAAATAAAACAGAAAATATAATTATAAACAAAAATACCGAAATTACACTCTGGATTTAAACTGTTTTATACAATTATGGCACTAAATAGCACAAAATAATAGACCCAGAAACTAATGAAACTAGTCAACTAAAATTAATTCCCTGCATATGTGGGCAACTAATATTTGATATTGAGCCAAGAACATATATTGGAAAAGTATAAACTATCAAATGTTGCTGAGGAAATTGGATAAGAATATGTAGAAGAATGAAATATTTTGTATATTTTTAAATAAAAATCCCAAATGTAATATAAAATGTAAAAGAATAAACAGAAATCAGAGTTTCATAAATATATCTATGGAATTCATTTATTGATATTACAAAATAACTAAAAGTAAACTAGTGATAATATATTACAGTTAAAAAATTTTGCAAAATCATGGAAATGACAAAACCCAAAATTAAAAGTCAACCTACAGAATGGAAAAATAATATTTTTGAAACCCATTGCAGATAAGATTTTAATATTCAGTTTATGTAAATAATCATTAAGACACAAAATGCAATAACAAAAGACACTGATCAAAACAAACAGAATACAGTTTTGAGATATAACGGTTTCTAGCTTCTAGCAAGCTCTTCACTTTACTTTTTCTTTTCTTTTTTTTTCGGTCTTTTTGGGTCACACCCGGCAGTGCTCAGGGGTTACTCCTGGCTCCATGCTCAGAAATTGCTCCTGGCAGGCACGGGGGACCATATGGGGCACCGGGATTCAAACCGATGAAATGCCTTACCTCCATGCTATCTCCCAGGCCCCAATTCACTTTACTTTAATCCCTAGAATATTATATGCTTTCCTCTACACCAGGAGAGATCCCTAAGAGCAGTAGTCTGGAGTGAGGTCTGAGTAATATCAGGCATGACTCGCCCCTCCCCCCCAATTACAAAACAAAACAACAACCACCAAAAACCAAACTAAAGGAAGAATAATTGTGGCATTTTGTTCGAAAGACAATATCTAAGTGCCCCAAAAGAAAAATCAAATATGTTCACCAGTAAGAATTACCAAATTTTTAAGTCTCAATCTGATAATAAGATGTGTTAGAATTTTATTTATTTATTTATTTTGTTTTTTTTCGGCCACACCTATTTGATGCTCAGGGGTTACTCCTGGCTAAGCGCTCAGAAATCACTCCTGGCTTGGGGGGACCATATGGGACGTCGGGGGATCGAACCTTGGTCCTTCCTTGGCTATCGCTTGCAAGGCAGACACCTTACCTCTAGCGCCACATCAGTGGCATAGGAATTGTAAACATCAAAAATAAAAATAGCAATAAATGATTAGAAGGATACAATGATTGGGAAAAGTTTATCATATTTTGATAAGAGGATTAATTGGTGCAGCACGTATTAAATATGATGCAGTTTTTTAATCTATGTAAATCAAAATAGATTTAAAAAAGAATCTGTATTGACGTGTTTACTGTAGTGTTCACAGCACTCAAGATACAAAATATCATAAGAAATGAATGGATAAAGGATGTGTAACTTCCCCTGTTTACCAAACACACAAAGACTCTCTCTCTTCTCTCTTTCCTCTCTCTCTCTCTCTCTCTCTCTCTCTCTCTCTCTCTCACACACACACACACACACATACACACACTAAGCCAACAGTCAATCAAGAAAGTAAAGGAATCTAACAAATAGTAGAACACCATTGGAAGAAGAGGGAAGGAATAGCAGGTAATCTAGCTTATTTAATTAGCTATTTCAAATCTAACTGGAAAGATATCAAATGAAATTTGATAATGGAATGTCTGGAATAGGAGATAAACAGAAATCCCCAGCTAGGAAACTTTTCTAGTGTTGCACTTACATTATTCATTGTAGGGTTTTGTTTGTTTGTTTGTTTGTTTTTGGGCCACACCTGGTGATGTTCAGGGGTTACTCCTGGCTATTCGCTCAGAAGTTGCTCCTGACAGGCACGGGGGACCATATGGGGAACCGGGGGATCAAACTGTGGTCTGTCCTAGGTTAGCGCAGGCAAGGCAGGCACCTTACCTCCAGCGCCACCGCCCGGCCCCTCATTGTAGTTTTTTTAAAGAAATTTTTATTTTTATTTTGACCATAGTGTATAAAAAAATCTTTCACAGTAATATTTTAGGTAATAGTGACATTGAATCACGGCTTTCCCACCACCAATGTTGTCCTCCCTCCACCCCTGTTCCCAGCATGCATCTCATATCCCCCTCCTTTGCCCTCTGGCAAAGGACACACAGTGGTCCCCTCTGTATCTAGCTTGTTGTAGACTGGGTATTGATTCTGTTGTTGTTGGCTTTGAATTTGTTTAAGTCTGATCATTTTTTATTTCTACTTGATGTTCATACGACTGTTTGGTCTTTAACATTTAATACTTTCTTGCACATCTATTAGACTCAAATTTACTTTATAAGACATTAAGAAGTAGAAGCCTCTTAAAATCCTGCTTGCATATTTCATTTTCTCTGTACTAAAAAATTTAGTCTTTCTGTTGTCTATAATCGCCATCATTTTCTATTATGTAATAATGTTTACAAATGAAAACATTTTTTCTTGTTTCATTTTGAGAGGCTATTGAGAGATTGCATATAGTCAAGTCAGGTTTAATGGCTCGCATCTGATATTATCCCCACAACTTAGCTGGGAGTGATCTTTGAGAATTTAAAAAATTCCCATCATTCTAACATCAGTACATAATTACATAATTATTACATAATTATTATGTATAATAATAATTATTACATAATTATTACATAATTATTAGTAGTACATATTACATAATTCTTGAAATTACATGAGAATTAAAATCTAGAAAAATCCTTTAGAATTTTAAAGTTGTTCTGGAATTCTCTAACTTTTCAGATAATACATTTGAATAGCTTAAGTTTTGATCATAAAATATATGAACACACAGATGGTAAAAGCACATCAGTATCAACAAAGTGGTTCATTTAATCTCAGATCTTGCATGTCCAGAAACTAATAACTAGTTTTTTATAATTTGAATATTTTATAACGCAATACATTAGGCATTTAAATACTAAACTATTATCAATTATTAAATTATATTTTATTTAGTCATTGATTTATCATACTGGTGCTCCTAAGGTTTCACTGATATAATGTTCCAACACCCACTCTCCTCTCTATCACTTTCTTCTTTTTCTCACTAGTATCCAGTGATTTGCACATTGGCCCCCTCCTCACTCCACTGTCTCCTCCTCATAGTAAACTCAGTTTTGTGAACCAGTTTATCAATTCTGATTTAATTAAAATAACTACTTACTGGTGTGGTCTATATATGAATATATATAAATTTAAAGAAATATATATATATATATATGAGAAGTAGTAATAAAATCAAAATAGTTACAAGAAATTATGACTATTTGGGATTCCACTGATTCATTACCAGCTATAATCACTTTTTGATTTTGTTACTGTATTTAAATAAAATGCATCAGAGTTGACATAGTTGACAACACATTTGCTTTTAGATCAGAAAGAACAAAGCTATTTAAAAATAGAGAAAGCAGAGGGGTGTGGCGGGCGGTGGCGCTGGAGGTAAGGTGACTGTGCTAACCTAGGCCAGACCGTGGTTCGATCCCCAGGTTCCCCATATGGTCCCCCGTGCCTGCCAGTAGTGACTTCTAAACGAATAGCCAGGAGTAACCCCTGAGCGTCACCGGGTGTGGCCCAAAAAACCAATAAATAAATAAATAAATAAATAAAAATAGAGAAAGCAAAAAAAGAGTAAAAAGACAATTTAAAAAAGGGAAGGAAAAAAGTACAGATGCAAGCACATATATTGTGAAAATGATTGCATCTCCAATGAAGTCATTAATACAATGATAATGTTTAGTAAGATCTTGTTAGCTTTCATTGTGTTTAACTGGTGTGTTCCTATAGGGATAACAGCATCAAACAAATGAAGTTAAAGCACTATTACTGATAGTGAGGCTTGTAGGTGCATCTTCTCAGCTGTCAGGTCTCCCAGAAGAAGGAGGACTTGGGAAGGGAGGGAGTATGCCTACTCTCATTCCAAAAATCCTTCGTGTATCAGCCCAAATACCAGACTATCTGGAGATTGGTCAGATTGATGTCCTCGAAGAGAATTGTAGGGGGGTTAGAGGCAGAACCATTGGCAAAACTGTGACTCAGAATTAGATGCAACAGGAGTGATTTCAGCAGGGCTGAGGCTGACCCACTGTCCCCTCCTGAGTTGATCAATTTTCTGCCTCAATGGCCAGTGTACCCATGATTTATAAAAGAGTCAGTCTATGAAGGGAGCCCAGTGTGAATATCTATAGTTACCTTTTTAAAGTTCTTATTAGTTATCTGTCCTCTACTATTTACAATATATATGACTAATTATATTTCATAAACCAGCCAGTTGAATATTGAAGGTCTATAGTTACATGCTGTGTGACTTCATATAGGGTCTCTAATTTTACTTTGATTTATTGATTAATTGCTTCGTTGGTTAGTTTTGGGGCTACATCCAAAGGTTTTTAGTTATGACTCTTGATTTTGCACTTAGGGATCACGTCTTGTGGGCTCCTGGAACAAGATAGAGTGCAGAAGTGCTGTGTGCAAGGCAAGTTCACCTGGGTATGTTGTAATTCAAGCCTCTAAACCAGGCTTTCTGAAACCATCCATTCCTGGGTCATTTTTGCCTGAGAAAGAATTAATTTCATCAGAAGGGTCAAGCTTCATGACTTTACAGAAAAACAATAAACTTCAAAAGGTCCCACTCTGAATAACATCAGATTTACGTGAGATTTTATCATATGAATTCAGGAAGACATAACTTGTTATATAGATAACAATAAACTTCCTATACCAAACGATATGTCTGTAAGACTATGGCCATTCACTTAAATTCATTTTTCAGCCAATATGATCAAAACATTGTCCTTCAGTAGCCTTCACATAATTCACATGATACCTTGCTCAATTTTTTCTCCAAGTGAACAGATAATGTAGAGCAGATCCCAACACTGCACAAGACTCATATAGGTCTTCTAATTATAATGCTGAAACTTGCAGTCTGTACACGATTAATTTTTTCTTTTTAGTAAGAAATGCATTTTAACTCAGTTATAATTTTCCACTTTAAGATTAAGATATATATTCCCATGAATTAAAAAGACTTAATTAAACTATATTTTAATCTGAAACAAATCATTATTTTAACTAAACATCAATAGATTATTAAATTATCTTTTCTATATTAGAAAATAGCTTGTTGGAGAAGGAGAGATAGCATGGAGGTAAGGCATTTGCCTTGCATGCAGAAGGTTGGTGGTTCGAAACTCAGC